>VMDR010029600.1:0-12682 GCA_007922815.1 Macrotus californicus
AGGGGGTGAGGGGAGGAGATGGGACAACTGTAATAGTATAATCAATAAAATATATTAAAAAAAATAAATAAAAGAAAAAAAAATACATATACACAGGTGCCAAGTATTTGTATAAATTGTAAAATGGTTGGCTTTGCCCACGTAAAGGACATTTATTTTCTCTCCCCATTTCTGTTGTTTGTCACAAATATAAAGGGTGACTTGATATGCAACTAAAACATGTAAAAAAAAATTAGTCAAAATGACCTCTCTATGTAGCAAAAATCACATTCTATTAGAGATATTACTATATCCCCTCCAGGGACCTTCTAAAATCTTTAGCAGCATCCTCTGATTGCTCAGATACTTATTAACCAGTCTTTTTCGTTAAGAGCTATTCTTGTGTATGATTTTGTTCAATTATTTTGAGAAGAGTATTAGATTTGCCTGACTCTCAGTACATTTGTCCCTGAGTGGAGATTAGAAACTGTATGGGGAAATAATATTGATTTACCCAAATAGATTTGTTTTGCAGGGTGAAAGTAAAACCGTAATATTGCTGTGTAAATATGGGTGAGCAATTGACCATATAATTAACTACCCAACCTTTTTGCTGCATCTAGTTTGTTACTTCATTGTGGCTTCCAGTAAATCCTCATTATAACTTGGGCACTGTAAGGTAGACAAGGAATTCTCAGGATGCTTCTTTTACATTTCCTTCCAAATCAGAAAGTCGTTGGTGGCTTGGCCACTTCCGCTGGCTAATCCACGAGTGATGTGCAGGTGGTAATGGCTTGCCCTACTAAGAGGACATCCCCATAGTGAGGAGCCACACCACTGAGCCATCTCACAGTCCATGTGGCTGCTCTCTTCTCTCCCAGGCATTTCCAGGACTTCTCTCTAATCTCTCCTTGTTTCATTGTCTGTCCTGCCCCATACCTCCTCCCTGCAACTTATAGCACAAGTGATGGACCATTAACACCCTTTAGATCTGGGCTGTGGGAGATGTAACAAGGGCGTTGAAGTCAGACAGATCTGAATTGAAATCTTACATTACTACATTCAAGCTGCACGTCCCCCCAAATAGGGACTAGTTCCTCTGGTAAACTTGTGACTTGTAATCTCACTGGTAAGTTCAGTGTGTCCTTTTATTAGTGATGTTACCTTTAGGCATTTGATTTAAGGTGATGCTCATCAAGGTGCATGATGGCACCTGTGTACATTTTTTTTAACTACAGGGACACTTTGTTCTCTATGTCCTATATAATCAACATATAATTTATGAAGGCATACTTTGAGATTCTGTAAATATATCACTCCCCATCAAACTTTCAGACTAATTTTATCATCTATTGTTAATTTTTAATATATCAGCTAGTATTCTGATGATTTTCTACATCATTCCTTCTACATTTATTAGTTGGCTTTCTACTGTAAGAAAAAGCTTTATATTCTCAATTGTTTGTTATCATGATGAACTCATGAATTCTGACTTTATTCAATGTGATGCTCATATTGTTCCAGATTTGACCAGTGGGGATTCCTCCAGACTGGCACCTGTGTCTTTTCATGTGTCCCCATCACTTTTTGAGAATGTCCTTGTTCTCTGGCCCAATAAGAGAATATTGTAGTTCCTCTTGTACTTTTCTTGGCCCAGCCCTGGGATCGACACTTCCCCTCACCCCCAAGCTTTGTTCTTCTTTCCTTCTAGAAACTCGCTCTTCCCTAAACTCTTTAGTAGATCCAATTTTCCTGCTCAAGAATACTGGCGTATTTACCACCCCAAGCCCTTCAGCCTGACAAACGATAAGATGCAGTGAGCTTCATTTCAAAGGCTGCAATCAGATAACTAATACCTACTTTAAGTGGCATGCTGAACCAAATGCTTCCTTATCTTATTTCATTTCATCTTTGTCATCTGGAATACATGAAGTACATATTTTCTTTGGAAAATAAAATGGAGACTTACAGAGGAGAAGAACTTATCCGAAATCACCAATTTAGCAAGTGACAAGACCAAGATTTAAACTATCTGACTCTGATACCTAAAGAACAGTTTTCTAATTTAAAAATATATATATAATTTTTGTATCATATAAACTTTTCCGTTAGAATAATCTTTAAACTAAACTAAATCTAAGTCACAACTTGTTTTCTTTCACACTAACATTTATCTTTCTTACATTTATCTAAAACATAACCTTAAACACAACAAATGATTAGAACATCCACTTTAAAGTTGTGGAGAGCAGGACCAATAAATAGCATAAAGTATGTAAAACAAAGTGGACTCACTTCTGTCAACTCAAATGTCTGTCAGTCAGCCATGATACTTTGGTTCAAGAAACTACCCACGTCAGAGCAGACACATCTGGCAAGGAGACACACTTACGACATCTGCACATGTGGTCAGAGTAGCCATGTCTGCAGAGTGGGACCACCCACAGATAGGCTTCTGGGAAAACTCCACACTTGGCATCAGGGGTGCCAAGACATTTATTGAAAAGACACAGAAGGGTGGAGAACACCACGTTCAAGGTATAACTGAGGCAGGCTCCAGACCACTGCTGAGACAGCCGAGCTCCACACACTGGAGTGCTGCTCCATGCCACGCTGGTCTCCCTTGGACGTCCACCAGAGGATCTGCCCTGCTGGACTGAGGACTTCACCTGCCCTGCTGTCCACCTGGCTCCAGAGACATTTTCTTGCAAGACACTGACAACTCCCTTGCCCACCGTGCTGTCTCCCAGACCTGCAGACTGAGACTCTGGGACTCAGGTTCATTATCCGCCATTGATTGTTGTATGTGTGTATTATATTACTCTTAGATCATTAGAGTGTGAGTAGGGTATTAATGTATGTTGACGTTCTACTTTGAGTGAACCTGCATTCAATAAAAGCTGAGTGAATAGCATAGTTACCATTTGTGACTCTGGTCTATTCCTTTGTGCCAGGCTGCTCAGCAATCAGCTAGCCAAGCAGTTGCCCGGCTGACTTACAGGAAAGACTATATCAGGAACATAAACTTGTGACAAAAGTCACCAGCCTTGTCTTAGCTTGAATTGAAAAGGTCTCTTTTTCTTTTGGGGGCTAGTTTCCACACCAAAATGCCTCCAGCCACTTACATCTGAGTAGCCAGCTAAAGGGGTCTGTCTCCAGTGCCTCCAAGCCACAAAGACTTGCCAGAAGGAAATAACAGTATTATGTCCCTGTCCAATTTCCTGTTTGTTTGCTTCCTTGCTTGCTTGTTTTAACCCATCACATACTGTGAAGAAAGAGGGACATTTTAGCTGGACATGGTATCTGCAGTTTCAGATCAGAGACTACACACCTGGCATGTCTGAGACACAGCACTTCAAACCCATGCAATTGCTGTATCACTAGTGGGAGAAAGCATTTCTTATTTCAGGCAAATTCCAGATATGTCCTGCTTTCTATCAGCCAGGTCTCCTCTGCTCACTGTCTGGTTCCTGCCATCTGAGATCTGGTCGGGAACCCTTAGTTTTAGGAATCTGCTTAGCCTCCCCTTTCTGACTTACCAGCCCACTTGGCCTTCAATTCCCTGTCACTTCCTGATGTGAGAGTCCCTGAAGTTTCAGGTGAGAGTGAAAGACCTTTCTGGATCTGAGGGAACCCAGGGATCTCACCAGGGCCTGCTGTGAGTTTGGGCCAAGTTTGGGTCAGGACCAGGAAGGGCTTTCTGTAAAGAGAGTACAGGACAAAGGAGCACAGTGCAGGCTGGGAAGGTGGAGAATTACTATTCTTATCATTCAAGAAAGAGTAACCCCAGTAAAGCCTGAAGAGCAATCCTAGACTTTGGAAGCTGAGAACAAAACGTTCTGATAGCAGCTAGAGATGCTAGGCAGAGAAAAGGACCAAGGTATCAGCAAAGACCAGCATCAAGGAGACACATCTGTGGGTGTCAGAGAGAAGCCAGTGGTTCGGCCTAAGCTGTGGGCCCTGAGTTCTGGCAGATTCATTCCAGTGTCCTTTGCTGGGTAGACAGGCAAAGGGGCTGGGTTGGATATACCTGTTTTCTTCTTAATCATGGGAAGATAAATTCTACCTCACTCTTTCAGATCTTTAGCTAGGTGCCACTTGCATAACTTAATTTCTAAACAGCACTTAATTATTTAACAAGCAATCTGCCTGATAATTTGCTATAGCTATGTTTAGCAGCCTGCTCCGTTTAAATTTGCTTCAGTTGGGGTGTTTTTCAGAAATCTTTTCCTCAAAAAAAGCTGATTTCCTCCATATCCATGACAACTTCATATTCTCCATCCTCCTGGGCATCTCTGATTCTATCTAAATCCTCTGTCCCATGAGCACTGTCTTAGTCAGTTTGCACAGCTGTAACCATACCACAGAATGGGGAGCTTAAACAGTATTTATTCTCACCGTTCTGGAGGTTGAGAAGTCCATGATCAAAGCGCCGGCACATCTAATGTCTGATAAGGAGCCTCTTTCAGGTTTGCAGATGGCCGGCTTCTTGCTTGTCTCATGGCACAAGGGCTCTCTCTCACTTCGCTTCCTGTAACGGCAGTGATCCCACCACAAGGACTCATGACCTAATCCCCTCCCAAAGGCCCTGCCTCCTAACCACCACCACACTGGGGGGTAGAGCTTCAGTATATGAATGTGGGGAGACACAACATTCAGGCCATAGTGGGCACATTCACACTCATCAGTACAAACAATGATCAGTACATCAGATACCTTTGGCTGGTTCAAAATATACTTGAACAGGGGCAGGATATTTTGACCCAAAATGCAAAATAAATGCAAGAAGTCCAGAGTTTTCGTTTTAATCACAATGTCTATTTCAATGTTTTAAATAATTATTTTGTGGTTTGTTTTATAACAAAGAGTTCTAACAACTCTAACATTCTTTTCTGCACAACATTAAGGGTGTCCACATTGATGCGTCAGGGACTCACACAGAAGCTGCATCTCCTCAGCTTCCTTACCCGCCACTACCCTGCGCTCCTTCCTCAAGGGGATTAAGGAAATCTGTATTCCAGGCACCTGCAGGGGAACAGAGCCCAGCCTTCCTTACAGAGGTGAAGATGATGTTCACCTGGACACTATCTTAGAGGAAGTCAAACCCTGCACCCCCTCTTACCATAAACCTCCCTTAATTTTCTAATCTGTGAAATTGAAACATTCGTCTTGTGAGGTGGCTTCTACACTAATTCTTGGATAAAGTTCTTGGAACACAGTCAACATATTGTGCAATAAATGAAGCTAAGATTATTATCATCAGATGAAGAACAAACGACCTTAAGAAAGCTCTACTCTTTTATATTGATGTATTCAAAATGTCATTGTACCCATAAATGCAAATGACAGCCAAGCATCCTAGAAAGGGTGCAATGTAGAGGCCATTATTCCAGAAAACAGTTTGCTTAACCCCGATATTCTGTTGAAGAATCCAGGTGGCGGGGGGAGTCCCTCTTATTGTTGCCCATTGGCCTTTTCAGATCACTAGTGCACACCCCTCTCGTGTTTTCCCTTCACCCCTAGAATTTCTCACTCAAGTGTTCTGGAGCTGACATGAAAAATGTGTAATAAAATAATTCTTCCAGACAAGTTTAGAGAGAAGTTTTCCCAGAAGACAGGATCCCGGCTTTGAGTCACATAAAGTGTGTCCTTTGTCAATAACAAGGAGCAAAGGCGTGAATGAATTTTATTTCGTTGGGCAAGCAGTTTGGCATACAGATAAGGCGAGACAAGCCACTAAACTCTTAAATAAATGTTTTAGCACTATCTGAAGGGAAGGCTGCAATTGATTCCAATCTTTTCTGACAGAAAATCAGTTCTTTTAAAACTCCCAGGGCAGCAAACAGTAACAAAAAGGTTCTGTTTCTAATAAAAGTCCTAAAGGACTGCAAAATAAAACATTGTCACTGGGAAACTACAGGCAGCAATTAACATGCACGTAATTTCCCAAGGTGCCTTTCTTCTCGGTCCCTTGTGTCTCAAAAAAAAAAAAAAAGTAAAGAAAGAAAAGGAAAAGAAAAATAAACAAGTTTGTTATGCTTTGTAAATTCATAAAAAGGTATTTTTTAATTGTGCATCGAGTCTTTCAATATTTCCAAAGACACAGAAAGGCTGAGTTGAAATGACTGCTACTGAGTTTGTTAAGATGTGAAGGGATTTTATTTTATTTAAACAGCTTAACACTTGCTAAGATCTGTGCATACTCATCACCCACTGGACTTGCAGACTTTACTCTGGCATAGTGGTTTGCAAACTCAGGTGAGTGAGAGTGTGAGAACTGGTTAAATTACAGATCTGTGGGCCCTGCCCCCCGAGTACCTGAGTCAGCATTTGTGTGTGAGTGGGCCCTCCAGAGCTGCATTTCTTACAAGTTCCTAGGTCATGCTGAGGCTGCCGGGGCATGGGCCCCACTTGGAGAACCACTGTACCTACAGCAGGAATCGCAAACTAATTTCACTCAAGGAGAAGAATTTCCCACCAGAGATGATCATGCAGAAGGCAGGAAAATGTTCATAGCGTTACTGGCTTCTCTATTGGATTGTCCTTTTTCTTCTTTAGGATAAAGCTTATCTGTCTCATCGAATGAATGTCTTACAATCCCAGGTGTCAGTTTTCTAGTAGCCTCTCAGCCTGGTCCCTGGGCTTTCTAGTCCCTTGGGACCACACTGGGGGCTCCAACACCCAGCTCTAACTGTGCCTGAGCCCTGCTCACACAGGTACAGTGTCTGGGCATCGCCTGTGGAGTAGGAGGAAGGCTCCCCTGCGTGACAGCTGAGGCTGCCCTCCATCAGGCCCCATAACCTTGCCAGGTTCACTCCCCTTCCAACCTTCTCACCAATTTGCATTCTTTGCCATATCCTTGCCGGGCCTGGGGTCAACATGTCTCTGGGCAAGGGTTTAACCTCTCTAAGCCCAAGTGTCTGAGTAAGTAGTAGGAAGGCCAAGAACTGCCCTGTGGGCAGCGAGGCTGTGAAGACTGGGAGACTGAGGTTTGATACAGAAACCACACGTTTTCCCCAACAGAACTCTCTGTGACTCACAGAGCAAATAGACCATACCAAACCCAAGCCAGGGTGTTCGTGACAAACCATCTCAAACCCTTCAAACACCTGCTCATTCAGATCTATATGTTCCAGAATACACCCGTGGGAACCCTGACCCAACAGTATCTCCCTATAAACCAGCGCGTTCCAAAGACGAGGCAGCTGGCTGTCCCTCCTTCATAGCCCCCTCGGAGAAGCCTCACTGCTCCCCCTCAGGTGTAGGCTTCCTTGCTTCGGCAAGTGATACACCTAGCTTTGTTCACTGCACGGACATCCCCAGTGGTCTTCGGCTGTTTGCCAACAGAAGTAGGTAGGGTTGTTTTTGCTCCGATTAAGTAAAATAATTGTCACTATGGAATGGTAATGTGATTGATTAAGAGTTGGTTGACATAGTCAGTTATAGATCTAAAGTTTCTTTAGCGGCCAAGGAGTGGTGTTGCACAGAGATGGGAACAGCACGTGTTCTTGGATAAAAGTACAGTGTCCCAGACCACAGCATCCCCAGGGGGTCTAGACATGTAGCTTGCACCACTCACTCAGAGTGAGAATTCCCAGATAAGACAAACTTCATGTGCTTTTGGCACAGGGTTTATACTCTCTGGACTTCCCCCCACCTGATCGCCTAGTGACATGAGCTATGCATCCATCAGCCTACCTGTCCACCATGAGCAGGTAACTGATACACAAAAAAACCCACCCCATTCCTGAGTGATTATTGCAAGGATGAGTGAAGCAGAAGCCAGTTTTTCAGACATGGCCTCCCCACCTTCAGACCTATCTGAGATCCATTCCTGTAACATACCAAATCCTCACCGCGATGCCTGGTGGAAATTAGGAGCTCAATGAATCTACTCTTCTTTTGCATTTTCCCTTTTCCTAAAATCCCACCGTCCTTTCAAAGCCACTCAATGAGCACTTCATGCGATGAAACCTACCCTAAACCTCCACTCCTACCCTGAACACCCACAGGAAATCCTTTCTTGAAAGCCCCACTGCACTTTGAATGGGCAGCTCCCATGCCCCACCTCATCCTCTGGGGACTTGGCACCTTCTAAGACTGCTAATCCCTTGACTCAAAGCCCTGAATCACCCACGTTTGCATCTCACATTGCACCTAGTGTGAATCTTCCATTTCCTAAGGGCTAGTAATTTGAAGATGGACACCGTCATTAATTTTAAAACTGAAGTGCAGTTTCCTTCCTTGGGTTATGCATTCAGCTGAGTAGAAGCCGTTTGCTTATTTTTATTCTAAAGAGCATTCAATAAAATTAACAAGAGTAGATGTCATGAAATCAAAAATTAGGTTGGCATTCCCCTTTTCCTCTCAAAAGTCTTCTCAAACACAATTACATAAGCTTTTTATGCCATTTTTTAAAAGTAGAAATAAGCCAGTTGGTTCCTTAAGGCTCAAAAATGACTTAACTGAACACTTAAATCCACTGATCCTAATAAATTTCTTTTCTCTAAAGAATGGTATTCATTGTGGAGATAATTGCTGATAATCCTAAATGATTCATTTTTGTACAATGTCTGGAAGGTAGTAATATGTGATATTTCAATTTTTGCAAACCCAATACTAAGATCACAAAAAAAATTTATTTTTCAAATGTTCTTATGTATGAAGCCATGAGTCAAATGCCACATTCTGAGGAAAATTTAAATCATGACATTAATTATTGTAACAAGATGCAGATATTCATTTCCAGAACCATTTTATGGCTTTAGCATCACAAAATGTGGAGCTGTGTTATGGAAGAATGAGCTGAACATGGGGTCTCAGGAGATGGCATTTAGCAGCAGTGAGAATATGGACAAGTGACTTATTTCTCTGTTCCTCTAAAATAGACAGGATAATAATAGGTACCTCCCATGGTTCTTAGAGGAACTAAATGCCCTGAGAGTGCTTAGTAAACTGCAGAGTGCGTCATAAATCTGAGTTCTATTTAGTCTCTTCATAGAGACGTCATATGTCAGAGCAGGAAATGTGCTCAGAGACCATCTCGTCCATGACTTGGATTAATATTTCCACTACAGGAAAGGCAGCATGGCAGTTGCTTGTTAGAGAGTGGAAGGGTCAAAAGACCAATCCTCCTATTAGAAATAAGTCCAAAGCTAACTTACCAAAAGCCAAATATTCATATTTTCCTAATATTTCTAATCCAAGAACACTGTTTTGGGTTGAATTGTGTCCCTTCAATTAAACAGACATTAGAGTTCTAAACCCCTGGGCCTTAGAATGTGACCTTATCTGGAGGCAGGGTCTTTGAGATGGTAATCAAGTTCAGATAAGGTCATTAGGATGGGCCCTAATTCAAAATGACTAGTGTCCTTATAAAAAAGGGGAATTTGGACACAGACAGACACACACACACACACACACAGAATGCCTTAGGAACCTGAAGGCAGAGATTGGTGTGATGCTTCTGCAAGCCAAGGACTGCCAAAGATTGCCAGCAAACCACCAGGAGCTGGGAGAGGGGACAGAACGGATTCTCCTGCACAACGCTCAGAAGGAACTGGCCTAGTGAACACCTTGGTCTCAGACTTCCAGCCTCCAGGACTATGAGACTGTAAATCTCTGCTGTCTAAGCCACCCAGTGTGGGGTACTTTGTCACAGCTACTCCTGCATGCTAAGATAAACACCATGTTCTTTAATGTATAAACTTGATATAAACATAAATTGCATTTGGGGCATTTTCAAAAGGAGTTTATCTACAAAGCAATTTAGATAACCTCTCATTTTATCTCCACAAGAACCCTATGGGGAAAATAGGTACTAACTTTCCAGTTTTAGAGATATTTTTCATATCAATTATTTATACTCTACTACATACAGAAAATATTTGAGGTGACAAGATAAAGGTTTTAATACAAATAAAACAATTATATTTTTTATATTTACTTTAATTTTCATGAGATGTTTTTCTTTTTTTATTTCTTTCCTCTCTTTGTTTTTATTGTTGTTCAAGTAAAGTTGTCTCCATTTTCCCCCCACCACTCCCACCAGCCCCAGCCATCCCCACCCTTGATCCTATCCCCCTTTGGCTTTCTTAAACTAAAAAATAAAGAAAACCCTAACTTGACAAAAAAAATGGGGTAGGGTTTAGACAAATCATAGGGACAGATCTATAGTCTGAGAAAAATTACAAGAATTGATCACAAGTGACAGATTTAAGTAACCTGCAAGTTAAAGCTCAATGGAAAGCATAATGTGTTATAATAAGAACCCCAACTAATATTTTAGCGTTTTTTGGATTATCTAACTTACTTCTTACAAAAATATTGGCAGTGCATGTTATGATTATCTCCATAGTACAGACAAGGAAACTGAGAACTAAGTTATAGAACTCGTCTGATCGTAGAACTAGTCAGTGGAGGCTCCCAGACTTACTCTGGCTAACCCCACTGTAATTGCATCTGTCCTATCAATCTCTCCGTTCTACTGCCTCCCTGTGCAAGACTCCCAACTCTCCTAACTCAACCCTGACACAAACCTGCCGGGAGTCCTTTTGGAAGGAACATGGAAGAACCTCAAGAGTAAAGTCAATGACAGTATTACCTAAGATACCCAGATATTTTACTTTAATGTACCTGCAGCATACATTAATGAATACTTGCTATGTGTTTGGTGCATAGTAGGTATTCAATATAATGTGTCCAATATAAAAAACAGAATGATAACTAGTGTGCTGGTCACTGGCTATCAAAAGAAAAGTGAACAAGTTTTATTGCTGTCTAAGAAAAAGGCAAGAGTAACAAAGACGTGAAGGAAGTAATTAGGCCAGGGGTGTCAAACTCATTTTCACCGGGGGCAACATCAGCCTAGCAGTTGCCTTCAAAGGGCCGAATGCAATTTTAGGACTGTATAAATGTAACTACTCCTTAACAGTTATGAGAGCTCGGCACTGCCGGCGGGTAGAAACAAGGTGCCGCTGGATAAAACAAGGTGGAGGGCCGGATTTGGCCTGCGGGCCCTGTGTTCGCCACCTGTGAATTAGGCTATAGTGGGCTAAAGGCATTAAGAAATATGTAGGCTGATAACAATGGTGCTGGAAAGGAGAGGATGATCCACTGAACGCATCAAAGAAGGCTGGGACTTGGGAAGAGAGTAGGCATTCAACGGTGAGCTTTCAGGAGTCTGCAGTCAAGGAGGGGGGAGAGCAAGAGCAGAGGCATCCAGGGAAGAAATGCAGCACGCACAGAACAACTGATGATAGGCAGTAGCCCGAAACTGAGGTGAGACAGAACATGCCATAGCAAAGGTAGGCATGTATCAAGATGGGTTTTCTATACTATACAGCTTCATAAACATTTTTAAGATGACTTTTTAAAATTCTCTAGGAAAAATTCAAGAAGTGGCAGAATTCAGTTTTCCTGCTGATTAGTTTCCGATTGCTGCTGTAACAAAAATGCTCACCTACTTAATGGCTTAAAACAATACAAATGTATTATCTTACCATTCTCAAGTCAGAAGACCAAAAATGTGTCTCACAGGACTAAAATCAAGATGTCCTCAAGGCCACGTTCCTTTGGGAAAAATTCATTTTCTTGCCTTTTGCATCTTCTAAAAGACATCCACGGTCCTTGGCTTGTGGCCCCTGCCTACATCTTCAAAGACAGTCTTTCTCATATTTCCACCTTTATGGTCCTTTTCCGTATTTAACAACCTCTGTAATTACTCTGGGCTCACCCAGATAACCCAAGATGACCTCTCCATCTAGAAGTCAGCAGGCAACCTTAATTCCATCTGCAGCCTTTGCCGCGTAACCACAAAGCCACAGATTCTGGGGAATGGGCTGTGGGCATCTCTGGGGCACCATCCCACACCTGCTATATCTCAGGAAAGAAATTCTAGTCTCCCTGGGACACCCTCCAGAGAGCTCCCAATTCCAGAAGCTCAAGCCACTTTGTCTTTCATGGGCACGTACTTCGCTCTGTAGTTGTTAGTTGCCTAACACTACCAAGGCTCTTAAAGGAACCTGTATGGCAGTGAGCTGATTGGGCAAAGGGCCTTTGAGAGACCTTACGAGCAAGCTCCTTTTACATCTTATAAACCAGGAAGACAATAACTGTCACTGGCACAAGTCAGTCCTACCACTTTTGTTAAATAAACAGTTTATTTCAATGTACAAAGCCATCTGAGTGTCAGCGGGTGACCCCTAAAGAGATGCAGTTTATGGGATCTACGTGTTGATGTGCTTGCCAAGGCCAGTGTTCTTCAGCCAAGGTAAAAGAATGGATAAGATGACCTCCCAAAGATCTTACTTATCGACAGATGTCTTCATTTCCAATCCACAACAATGCTACATTTTACTCACTGAATGATTTTTTAACATCTTACCAATTCACTTTAATAGTCTCATTTTAATTGACTTCCAGGAGAAAACCCTATAATTTAATGATTAATGATTAAGATATCACAAAATGTGTCAGTGATACTAATGTTGAAATTAGAAGTTTGGATTTCTCTTTTTCCTCCTGGGTTGGTGCTGATTAGCTGACGGAGAGACCTGGCAAGTAGATGTGTCCACCTCAGGGAAGACAACTTGGTAAAGACATGGTCTTTAAATGCAACTTTTAGTTCCCCATGATCAAGGTTAAGGGCAAGTTTATGTGCAGGAGGATCATGTGATGACATGAAAAGAAAAGCAGACCAATA
>VMDR010029601.1:0-12687 GCA_007922815.1 Macrotus californicus
ACAGACTTGTCCATAAATATTCGGAATAGCTTTATTTGTATTATTTATGTGCATGGCAGCATGGATGAATCTCAAAAATGTTGAATGAAAAAAGTCAGAACCAAATGAGTACATAAAGTATTTTATTTATGTAAAGTTCTAGATAATGCAGACTAACCCGTAGTGACAGAAGACAGATCAGTGGTTGCCAGAAATGGGGAATGGGGCAGGCAGATCACAAAGGTGCATAAGGAGTTCATGGTAGGTAATGGATATGTTTATTGTTTTGATTGCTGTGATAATTCCACAGATATATATGTGACAATTTTATCAAATTTTACTCTAAATATTCATTGTTTGTTGTATGTTAATTGTGTCTCAGTATAACTGTTAAAGAAACTATTGACATTGTAAAACTTTCATGAGAAATTCATTATTTTTATTGCTGCTTAAGATGAGATATAGCTATGCAAAACAGAAGTTTAATCATGGCTAGAAATAATTTTTTTTTAATTTTTAAAGATTTTATTTAATTTTTTAGAGGGGAAGGGAGGGAGAGAGAAGGAGAGAAACATCAATGTGTGGTTGCCTCTGGCGTGCCTGCCACTGGGGACCTGGCCCGCAACCCAGGCATGTGCTGACTGGGAATTGAACCTTCGACCCTTTGGTTCGCAGACAGGCACTCAATCCACTAAGCCCCACCCATCAGGGCTTGAAATATTTTTTATCATACCTAGATGGAATAAAGTGAAGTTATACAGCATGGTTCCAGGCCCGAAGATGGAAAACAGAAAAATGGTTTAAGAAGCTGAAACCTTAGCTTTCCCTGGCACTTAGTATGCATAGTTGGAGCCATGTGTTTTCATATTGTTACTGACGAACACAGTTGAGTTGAATTTTAAGTCTTGAAACTGAAATAATTATCACTGGGAGCTAGAGGAAGCTATGTGGAGCTCAATTATAAATGGATTGTAATTGTAAATTGCTGAATATAGTAATTATTGTGGCAGATGAGCAGTAATTATTTTGTAGCACTAAGACTTTTCCTTTGTGCTTTTGTGATCCCTTCCAAAGGAGAAGGAGCTTTGGGCAGGCAGAACTGGGTTTAGAATCTGAAGTACTTTTAGGGTTTACTTTTCTACAGCAAACAAGGGCTTGTATGTTGGCAAGCAGTGCTGGTGACAGACGGTTTTGGCTCAGGAATCACACAGATTAGAATGTGTGATGAAAGAGCTGGATGATAAGATTGGGCAATGACATGTATGATCTTTGAATGGGATACCAATATGGAGGGAAACAGTACTTCTGATTTTCTGGCCATAGCCAACTAGCAAGTTATTATAACAATTAAGCAAAATTTCAATCAAGTTCTCTCTGAGTATTTATAGTTTCAAGATGTAGGATATGAAATAGTACCCAAAAAAAGGACTTGGGAGTTGGGCACACTTGGGCTGGAATTCCAGGTTCACCACCACCAGATGCATGTGGGATGTGGAGCAGGCTGGGTAGTTGCCATATCTGTGAAGTGGACACAATACCTACCTTTGTAGGGTAATAGAGATGGCAGAGATAATGTACGTGTAGAACCTAGCACTCCAGACCATTTACCATAACACGGCAATTTGCATGATGCTGTAAAATGTCCTGAAAAGTGAACGACACTTCTAACACTTTGGACCCCTTCTTAGCAGGGTTCTTGCTGGAACTGGAGCTCCTCCCTACAAAGTACAGACAGTGATGCCTTGCACATGGCACAGAGCAGGTGTTCAGTAAATGGTAGCGTGTTGGCACATCCAGCCAGGAGTCAGAGGACTGGTCCTCTGACCGGTAGGTTTCAGTTCTACCACCGAAGAGCTGAGGGCCCTCCAGCAACTCACTTGTCCCTTCATCTTTTGAGCTAAAGACCACTACTGTTCTTTGCCTTTGCAATTCTATAACTTTATTGTTCTGTTCTTTTTAATTATGAAAAACAATACAAAGAATAAGAATGCAAACAGTGAGTGAAGAATAAAATGTTGGTCTCTGCCATCCTAATACTTAAACTACTATCACCTGTCTTTTGTGTATTCCTTCAAAGAATTTTCATGCCATCTCTGTGTGCTTACTTTTCTAGAATAAGATACACATCGTTTTAGACATCCTGTTTTGTATCTTCATAGGTTATTTTCCCTAAGTACCAATTGATCTTGGATATCTTTCCAAGTCAACACATACATACCTGCTCCATTTTGGTTCTGTCTATGACATAGTAATGGCTGCGTTATATTCCAAATACATGAAAATAATATTATTTACTTAATTGACCCCTTATTAATAGACGTATGTTATTTTCCTTTGCTTTTAAAAACAATACAGCAAACATCTGTGCACATCCATACATTTATTTGTAGGAAAATTTTCAGAAGTTGCATTGCTGGGTCAAAAGGCATGTGCTGTAAAACTTTGGTAACATTCTCAAGTTGTTCTCCAGAGAGGGTGAGTGCATGTATAGGTGGGTGAACTATGTATTTGTTGTTATTTCCCTGCATACTTACCAACAGTGTGACAACTTGTATTTGCAGAGAGAGTAATTTCTTCGTTGCCACAATTCAGTTCATCCTGAATTGGTCACATTTTCCCTGTAGAAATGACTTAACTCAACAAATATTTAATCTTGTAAAAGTTTATGATGCATGAAGTATGATATTAGATGTTTGGAGAAGTGAAAATTCATTAGATACAGACTCTGCCTCAGTATCTAGGTGTTTACTAGATGCTAGCACTAGTGAGAGGGGCCAACACGCTAGCCTCAGATCACCTTTCCCATATTAGCTGTTGGGATAACTTTTGTGATCACTGTGAATACGAGCAAGTTTCATGAATATTTCAAGTGAATACCAGAAGATTTATGAATAAGCTCAGTAGATGTGAGAATTTCCATGAATGTGTTAAGTAGGACAATGATTCGCATGAACAGTGCAGCCACAGCTCATTAACCTCTCTCCTACCTGCTCATTTGCTACCTTCTGCCTTTTTTCACTGACACAAGATGGTAAAGGAGATATGTGACTTGAAAATTTATGACTTATCGTGTCTCCTTCCTGGCTTTTATAGGTGAGCTGACTCACTATCCTAACTGTAACTAGATTTCATAAAACTGCTCTGCACCTCTATGGAAAAGACATCCCCTCAGGAAAACAATGATATTGTAATGAGAAGCAATACATCACAATCAGGAAAACAAGAAAAACATCGATGGGGCTTCTGGAAGACAGTAATGGATGACAGGGGAGTAGGAGGGGTGATGGGACCCGGGGAGTAAATGTGCTGACAGCTGACATCCATGAGTGTGAGACAACAAAAATAGCAAAATACAAAAGCAAAGACAAATAATGGTCACACTTAAGTTCTTATGGGCCTCATTAGGTTTTTAACATCTAATGTTAATTTTAGGTTGCATGTACATGAGTGTTCTGAATCGGAGATATATTCCTTTTTAAGTACCTCACATGAACAAGTGCTCTGGCCTCCCCGTTGTCCCGGTCCTGGCCCTGGGGTGATGTGGCGAGAGCCATGTCAATGGTGTTATGGCTGTAGCTGGGTACCCCACAGGGAGGAACGAGGACAATGATTTTTCTCCACATATGAAGGGGAAGGGGGCAGCTGTCTCCTATCTCTCCTGAAAGGGTTTCCCCCTGAATCCAGAGCTTGGGCATGCAAACAGAACCTCTTCAGGAGCTTGTTAGCACGGGCAGTTTGGTTTCCCCACACCTTGGGAAGGTGTATGCTGGCGTGCGATGGTCACTGAACAATCATGTCCTCAAGTTGTCTCTGATCTTTACTGGTATGCATTGGGAGGGGTTGGGAGTTGACAAGTCCACCTGAGCCTGGCACAAGTTTTAATAGTCATTGGGAGTAAAGGGAGGGAGTTTTTTTTGTTGTTGTTACTTTTTTTTTTAACTTGCAGGGATTTTGGATTGTTTCATAGAGGAGCTAACTTAATACTGAACAGAAGTTGTCAAATAGAAAGAGGAGTTGGAAACCTTTCCATCTAGATCAGTGCTTTTTAAAAAATAATTCCAGGACTCCAGAGGGCAAGGGGAGTGACCACAAACCCTGGGGGCGCTGCTGCTGCTGGTAGTGGCAGCAGAGAGAGGAGTTAGAAAGAGGCTTATCCTTTCCTTGAAGTTTCACTTGATTTTTGAATTCAAATTCAAATAGTAACGTTTTCCTCTTGTGATCAAAGTTAAGTTGTGCCCTGGTTTCTCCTCCATTCTCACATCCTCAGGGAAGAATAACTCCTCAGTTTAAGAAGTTGGGCTGTAGGTTGTCATCACAAGCAGAGTCATGGAGGTAGAACTTAGAGAGACATTGAGAGAATGTGGATTGGTTGCTGAGTCAAGATGCTTGAGGCGTGGCCCGTCTGGTTGGCAATGATGTTGGAAAGATGGTTGACAAGGTCCTTGAACGCTGTACTAAGGAATTAGAAGTTTACTCTGCAGTCAGTGGAAATCTATTAATAGTCTTGGCAAGGGAAGTACAGAATCACTTTAATTGCAGGAGGCAGAGGGTGACACAGAAGCAAAAGATTCCCTGGAAAGCTGTGGGGGGTGAGAGAAATGCGGGCCTGAATTAGGAACTTGAGTGTGGGGAGGGAAAAGCAGGTGCAGATCTGAGTTGAACTGAGAGATATAACCCATGTTGCATATGGGAAACCAGGGTGAACCGAATAAAAGGCAATGCCAGGGCTTGTACCTAGAGCAATCGAGAGGATAGTGACTGTTGGCAAGGGGGAGATTTTCTGCCTGCCCCTCTTGAGTTCTTATGGCCGAAATAAAATTGGCACAACACCAGATTAACAGGAGAAAAACCAACTTAATATGTGCACATGGGAGGTCATAAATAAGGTTCAGAGAAGTGCTGAACTAGCCAGCTTTCTGTACTTTTTAGACCAAGTACAATAAATTTGTGAAGAATTGCCAGGACAAAGAAACAAGTTTGGGTGACCATTGGGAGGAATCTAAGCAAAGTTTGAGCTTGGGTAGTAAATTAGTAAGAAGTAACAAGGTTTGTTTATATGTTTCTTATTCTAGAAAAGGCTACTTTTCTCTTAGCCCCACCACCCCCACCCCTGCCCCGAATCAAGGAGGGCACCTTTCTCAGAGGAGGGTTAGATTATTCAAGGAGACAGGGAGGGTCAATGCCCTTTTTGCACCAGCTGCTTGTCAAGTAACTTGAATTCAAAGTAATCAACATGCCATTGTGGGATATTTTGGGATGGCCTTCCCTGAGCACTTGACATAAATAATTCATCAGAAACAGGCAGAAGACTGGGCTTAGGGAGATAAGGAGAGCTCTCTTGGTCTTGTTAGGAGTGAGAGGGCAACAGAATACCCAGGTGACTACATGCGACCTGTACTTGGAAAAGGGTGCCTGAACTCAGAGGATAGTTCGTAGTCCTCCACCAAAGAGACCGTCCAAGCCAGCAGAGTTAACGTGCACAGATTTAGTGGGTGCTTTCCGTCTTTGCACAGGGCAGTGATCAACACTAACATCTATTTCATGTGAGCATGTAAACCTTCTAGTGGTGAACCCGAAATCGCTATAGTGGGTCAGAAATTGCTGGTGAGGTTGGACTGTAGCCAAGAGAAAACGTGTTACTTTGTTCTAGCCATTGTTCCTCACAGGAAATTAAGAGACAAAGAGGAGGAGACTGCTAATATTGTCTGTTTTTCTGAAGATGTTTCCCATTCAGTAAGGACCCAGAGTGGGGCACTAGCTCTGGCCTGTTCACTCGCTGGCTGCATTCCCAAGATGCACCATATCCTCAGGTTGTTACTTAAAATTTGGAACTGGTGAGCAGAATGGAATAATTGGGGAGCAACAAACCTAACTTCTTGAAGACTCTTGACCTCCTCCCCTTGACAGGGTATACTCCAAAGCAAGAATACTTTTCTCTTGATGTTTTATGCTTCCTCCCCTCTTGGTGCTTGAAAGTGGTGATACCAAGTAGTGTTATTTTAAAATCAAATCAAAATACACACAGGATACATTTTTATTTCTAAGTTTAACACATGTATCTTACAATATCTTAAAGGTAGATGTAAAAAATTAGTATGCCCTCTCATAACACCCAGAAATTTTTCATGGCTTCAAAGTCTGTAAAGTAAAATGCCTTTAATAAGTAGTAAAATAACTATTAATTCTAAAAGTGTCATATTTATTCTCACCAGGACATGATTTCAAAAGTACTGTGCTCATTATAATGAAGTCCAAGTTGAAGTTTCCATCTCAAGAATCCCCCTCACCACCCATTAAAAAGCCCATTCTTTCTAGGTTAAGGCTGTTCATAGTAGCTTGGTGTTGATCTCCTCAGAACTTTTATGTTTCTATAAACATTTAACCATATATATGCACTGTATATGTATACAAGTATAGTATTATATATGTACAATATAATATATGTATGGTATTATATATAGTCGTACATAGTTTTTGTAAAAAGATTTTATTTACTTAATTTTTAGAGAGAGGAGAAGAGAGGGAGAAAGAGAGGGAGAGGAACTTCAGTGTGAGAGAGACATTGCCCAGCTGCCTCTCCAGTTGGGAGCCTGGCCCACATCCCAGGCACATGCCCTGACCAGGAATCGAACAAGGGATGTTTTGGTTTGCAGACTGGGGCCCAACCCCCTGAGCCACACCAGCCAGGGAATAGTACATAGTTTTTTAGAAAAGAAACATGCATATCCTTCAATCTTTTTATTGCATATGTATGAACCCATAGTATGGGTGTACCATAATTCAACTGTCCCTGTTTTGATAGATCTTTAGGTTGCTGATGAGAAAGTCTGCATTTAAAACAAGCATCACCTTCAGGGATGCTAGTCATGGTGCAAGTTAAGTGAGCTGGAAAGCAGAACAAATCCACTTCAAATTTCTATTTTGAAAACCTTGTCCAAATTTGTTTAAGATATTGGCTCACATGATAAGACTAGTATTGATGGCAAAGATGAGAGGAAATGATCTCTCTCAGATTCTGCTAGTAGAAGTGAAAATTAATGCATGTTTGCTGAGAAGGAATTTGGCAAGATGTATCAAGAGTTTTTTTAAATGATTTATCTCCTTTGATCTAGTAATTCCATTTCTAGGGATTAATTTCACTATTGAAGAATATTTATGAATATGGATATTTAATAGTCATATTTACAAGAGAAAAATATTGAAACAAGCACTGGTTATTAAATAAATTATGTCACGTTAACATGACTGAAATGTGGTTTGCAGTCAGTGTAATCATGTTTCCAAGGACTTAGCTAAATAAAAAATGCTTACAATATAATGTCAAATGGAAAAAATTGATGTTATCTCTTGAAATGTTTTCTTTGACTTTCTGTATTCAGTTGTTCATAAGATGCATATTGTTTACCTGAAGAAGGAACACTGCTATGACAATTTGTGCTGGAAGAGATAACAAGTGTTAGTGAAGGGAATGGCTTTAGCTCTTTTCTATTGACATAGCTTATGGACAAGATGTCTAGGGTGTCTAGATTGGGAAACATCATTTTGTTTCGATTTTTGTGGCAAGCCAGGGCAGAATCTACTGGATATACTCCACGTGGAAGGAAGGTCTCACCAAAGAGGGTGAAGGACTCGTTAGAGGGCTGGAGTGCCTAAGGTGGTGGCTAAGTTGGGATTTCTCATGCATTTTTCAAATACAAAGCACATCTTCCTTTCATCCCCTGACAGCATCCCTCCCACGAGGGAGACAGACAGAGGACAAAGCCCCAGTCCACCACTGTGAAACGTTTTATAGATTTGTACTCTAGTTGAAAGCACATTTTGGAAAGTTGCTGTTCAAACCTCACCGTAAGTCTGGAGAGTCTCATGGCTGTATTCACAGGCTTGTCGAAAAACACTCTGTATGCAGTTGGGAAGAATAGGCCAAAACACAGAGAAAAGCCGAGATGAGTAATACATGCACAAAAGTTTTGAAACTTAAAAGCAAATAGGAGAGAAGCTATTTTACTCTTTAAAGTTGTGAAGTGGAAGAGGGCTTAAATCTCAGAATTCTAACAGTCAAGAAGTAGTGAGAGAGCACAAACTTTTATGTGGGGTTGTTTTATTTGAAACATAAGCTCTACCTGCTATCTATATTGGTATATTGGTATATCTTCTTGGTATTTTAAAATTTTTAACTCAAAGGTTAGAAAATTCTGAGCTATAGTTCAAATGAAACTGCTCATAGTTTATTCCTTTGGCTGATGCAGTTGAGACACCTGCCATTGCCTGATGACAGCATTCTCACATCTCAGGGTTACCTTCTGTGGTGGTTGAAAACATCTGAGTTGAATAAGCCACCTGAACTGTAAGATGGATGACTGTAGAAGACTGGTTCCCAATTTCCAACTATTCGTTGAGTGATTTTGTATGTCCTAACCTCCTCCCCACTCTCTTCCCCTTCTCTTCTTCCTCCTTCTTCTTTCTCTTCCTTTTAAAAAGTTCTTCCTTCCTCACCCAAACTATGTGAGTTCAGTGGTGGCTGAAAATCATAATACCTCAACCTTGGGATATAGGAATCAGAGTCCTTTCTGAGCATCTATTGAGTTGAGGATGGACAGGAAGCTTTTTTATTTTCTGACCACTAGGTGGAAGGGTGTAAGTCTAGAGTTCCTTATGGCTATATTCACAGGCTTGTAGAAAAACACCCTGAATATAATTGGGAAGAATAAGCCAAAACATGGAGAAAAGCAGAGATGAGTGACGCTTGCATGAAGAAGGGGGGATAACAGTGGTGGGAGAGATGAAGGGAGAGAGTGGGAGACAGGA
The DNA here is from genome assembly GCA_007922815.1 of Macrotus californicus. Classification (NCBI taxonomy): domain Eukaryota; kingdom Metazoa; phylum Chordata; class Mammalia; order Chiroptera; family Phyllostomidae; genus Macrotus; species Macrotus californicus. The sequence goes on from VMDR010029601.1 coordinate 8,785, forward strand.
GAGGGAAGGAGAGGGAAGGAGAGGAGGAGAGGGAAGGAGAGGGGGAGACAAGAAGAGAGACAGAGAGAGAGAAGCTTGCCAACATTTCCTTTCTGCTGTTGTATTTATTTTTCCCTTTTTTGCATAAGCTAATTTGGGTTGGGTTTCTGTCACTTGCAATCAAAAAAGAGTTCTGACTATTTTAATGACCATATTGGATTAGCAGTCTGAATCAGACACAGTGGTAGGCATAGGAAGTTATCCTGGGACCTACTAACTTTTCTTGCTTTTTATTTAACTCCAAAGTAAATATGAGTATTTAAAGAGTAAAGCAATAAGCACCTTGCAAAAGAAATGCCAAACTCCAGTTCTTTAAACCTTTAGCTGGAGGTAATTAGGACAGGGAGTTTGACTTACAAAGAAGAAACGAGAAGGGCGCAACCATACCTTTCTACAGCACAGAAGCAGTGTCTCGAAAAGAAATGAAAGGAATTAATTTAGAATCCCAGGCTTCCCACTTTTCATCTGCTCTCAGAAATGGAAATGTGATTGAATACATTATACAGTGATAATAAAGAATTTGCCCTTTTCAAACTTCAAGAAAATTGAGCCTGTGAATAGATTTCTTGCACATCAGTTCAGATAAAGAGGATTCTCTTTCTATCATGTTCCTCACATCAGGGAGAGTCCACAGATGCAAGGGATAGCATTTTCCTTTACAAACATCTGCCTGGTTTTTCTTTCCTGCCACCACAAGATGAATGATACTACCCAAATATACTATCGTCAATACTGTACTATTGTTTCCGGACAGGGGCCTGGCCCTGAGTGGGTTTGCCTAGGGCCAGCTGTACTGTGTGGGTTCTTGACTTCATGTAGGAAAGATTTCACAACCTGAATCCAGGTGACTATGAGGATCCATTGATTATAGCTGAGGAGTATGGAATAAGGAAGGGCTTAGCATAGAAGAAGCATCAGGAGAGCCTTGGCTGGGCTGCCTTAGCTCACTGGAAGTCAGAGAAAAGGGGGCTTTAGGGACAGGTTCAGGGGATCAGCCTGAGACAAGCTGCCATTGCCTTAGAGTTTAGGAGACACATACCTGTGGGGAAGGAAGTGGGGGATGAAGAGGGAACGGAAGTAGCTCGGGCTGATCTCCAGAGGGAGAGCAGTGCATGCTGGGTCCTTTGTCTTGAGTTTTTATCTCTTTCTTGCAGGCAGGAACCTTAGGAGAGGTCTCGGGGGAGTGTTTCAGCAGAATATTCATCAGTTCTCCAGGTGTGCCCTTTCAGGGTCATGGTCTCCACTGATTGGTCAGTGACAGGGCAGGGGTCTTTAGTCATTGCACTTGGTCCTGGCGCCACCTACCTGCTTTTGCTGATTTCCTGGGCCTGGAGCTGAAACACAACTGAGGTCTAGATGTTATCTCCAGGGAGGAAAGGCCAAGGGAGGAGAGAATATCCCTGGGTTGAGGTTCTTGTTTTCCCAGTTTTGCCCCCTGCCAGGCTCTCAGGGCATTTTGCCCTGATGACCATCTGTCCTGGTTGTAAATTGCTTGACCAGTTTGTTCAGCTGTCTGTGTCAGTTTCCCTATTCCACATGCCAAGGAATTTTCCTAGTTTCTTGCTATCCTGTCTCGGTACCATTTAGATAGATTTCTATATTTTAAAAACACATGGAACATATTTGAGGTTACTATGTCCCACATCAAAATCTAAGTGCTGTTCATTTTAAAAGTCAATAACTTGTGCACAATCAGGGCTAAGTGCTGGTGCCGTGGGTACTCAGTGGAGCTCCGAATTCCTGGAATGATTGCCTTCTCAGTCTCTAATTTGACAACTGAGTCTCCTCTTCCTCTGACTAATACATAAGTGATATTTTGACCATTTGTAACAAAAAGTAGTTCTTGCTGCCTGCTTCTATGAAAGCCAATACTCAAGAGGCAGGTGCTCATGTAAAGGAAGGTGGTTTATTTTCAGGTGCCAGCCTGGAAGAGGGGGGCTCATGTCTCAAAGCCCATTGTAGTGGAGGCAGAGGTTTTTACAAGGAGAGAGAAGGGACTAGAACAGAGAGATCAAGGAAGAGGGTTGAAAAGTTCTCTGCATGCAATCCGGCACAGCCCATTCTGAGGAGGTAAGTGATGGTCCGGTGTATAGCGCCCTTGCTTCACGCCATCCTGGCTCCAAGGTTGCAGGTCAGCAGATCTCTATGAGCTGGGATGCCTGAAGGTCTGAGTCTGTATCTTTTGATTTAGTTCCTAGGATTCTTATACAAACTGGCTGTTCATCTGCAAGTTACACATTAGAGTCAGCACTTCCACAAACAAATGTCAAAAGAGTGGTGGGGTGGCTACAATTCCCCATTACAATTTTCCACTGTTACAAATCAATTCATCACCTGGGAGGTACACCAAGTATTGCCTCTCTGTGTACCTGGTACACTGTGAATTTTCCAGGCTTTACGTAGAGGAAAGCACAGATACTAGGTATTATTTTAGAGCAGAGATGTCTATAATTTTGTTCTAATTTCTTAATTTATGCACTGTTCCTCTTCTTGTTTAGAAGTAGATTGGTAAAAAAAATTAATATGATCATGGGTTATATTGTCGGCATTTTTTAAAAGGATTTTTTCTTGCCAACGTGGATACTTCTTAAATGACTGCATAGTGAAAAAGCCTTTACATAGTCAAACGGGGTCACCTAGGCCTTGGTAGCCTGTCGATGGCCCCTCTTCCCCCAGTGTCTGTCAGTGTTAGGTGTTGGCAGAGAAAGTTGCTCTGTAAAGATGTGGTAGGTAAGGTGCACTTCCTCCTACCACACTCCTCAGATGAGAGGAATAGGAGCCATATGTGACCTCACAGGATGAAAAATGGTGTTTAGAACAAATGCTTTCTCCAGCCTGGAAGGGGACAGTAGGAGGGACCAGGAGCACTGTGGAGGCACCGGGTTGGTGCCACTCTGCAGACAAAGCAGTTGTGCGTTATGAGCCCTTTCCAGCCACCTTTGGCTGACCTTGACATAGACCAGTGATTGTTTAGATTTTAAAAACAGATTTATTGATATAAGTTATATGTAAAGTATACCACTTGATAAATTTTGACATAAGCATATATGTGTGAAGCCATCACAATGAAGATAATAAGCCAAAGTATAACTCTTAGACGTGTCCTCAGGCAGCTGTCCCTCCTCAGCCCCTCTGCTCACTTCCACCTCCATCCCGGGGCATCCACTGATCGACTTTCTGGTCCTGTAAGATTAGCTTTCATCAGTAGAAGTTTATGTCAATGGAATCATGTAGTATATCGTCTTTTTTGTTTGTCTTTCACTTCTCATGATTATTTTGAGATGCACCCATACTCTGGCAGGTATTAATAGCTCATTTCCTTTCATGGTTGATTAGTATCTACTGCATGCATACACCGGTTTGTGTATCCATTCCCCTATTGATAGATATCTGAGTTGCTTCCAGGCTTTGGCTTTTACTGCTGTGGACATATTTGTACAAGCCTTGTATACACATGTGCTTTCATTTCTCTTGAGTAAATACCTAGGAGTGCAAAGTCAGGCTATGTTTAATTTTTGCAGGAACTGCCAGACTTTTTTCCAAAGTGTTTGCACCATCCTGCGTTCCCAGCAGCTGAGTGTGACAGTTCTAGTTCCTCCACACCTTCGCCAGCTCCTCCGTAGGATGGTCTCCTTTATAATTTAAGCATTCTAACAGGGTGAAGTGGTATCTAACTGCAGTTTTAATTGCATTTCCCTAAACCTCTGACCATAATTATGGATTTATTTTTCCTTTTAGTGCAATTAGTTTTGGCTTTATGTATTTTGAAACTCTGTCTTTGCATACATAAGTGTAAAAAATTGTTATGTCCTCTTCATGAATTAACTTGTCGACCATTATAAAGCCCTCGATAATTCTTCATTC
>VMDR010029602.1:0-12686 GCA_007922815.1 Macrotus californicus
TAAACAAATCAACAGACAAGTGTTGGCAAGGTTGTGGAGAAAACGGAACCCTAGTACACTGTTGGTGGGAATGCAGACTGGCGCAGCCACTGTGGAAAACAGTATGGAACTTCCTCAGAAAACTAAAAATGAAATTGCCTTTTGACCCAGTAATTCCACTGCTGGGATTATACCCCAAGAGTCCTGAAACACCAATCCAAAAGAACCTATGCACCCCAATGTTCATAGCAGCACAATTGACAATAGCCAAGTGCTAGAAGCAACCTAAGTGCCCATCAGTAAATGAATGGATCAAAAAACTGTGGTACATTTACACAATGGAATTCTACGCAGCAGAGAGAAAGAAGGAGATCCTACTCTTTGCAACAGCATGGATAGAACTAGAGAGCATTATGCTAAGTGAAATAAGGCAGGTGGTGAGAGAGAAATACCACATGATCTCACCGTTAACTGGAACATAATCAACAGAAGAAAAAAGTAAGCAAAATATAACCAGAGACATTGAAATTAAGAACAATCTGACAGTAACCAGAGGGGAGGTGGGAGGGGGTAATGGGGGGAAGGGTTTTCAAGAACAACTATAAAGGACACATGGAGAAAAACAAGGGGGAGGGTCGAAACAAGAGAGGGAAGGAGATTTGGCTGGGGTGGAGGGAGTGGTGGGGCGGGGGGGGGGACAGGCAAACAACTATAATTAAACAACAATAAAAAACTAAAATTGTAAATAAAAATAAATAAATAAAATGTCATGTAATGTGCTTGAGGTGATATTATTATGTTACAGAATTACATGCTTATGATTTTGTAATAAAACATTTGGTATAGATTACCAGCTCATTAAAAAGGGGCATTATTTGTGCCAGACCCCGTCTTTTACAATTGTATATGTCAACTATACTTCAGTAAAACTGAAATGTAAAACACTAAAAAGAGTCAGAAAGATCAGTGCAGGAGGACATGAGCCTGCCTGGGACTGGCATTCTTTGCCTTCAGGGTGATCTCACCATCACCCTTGCTTGTCTTTGAACTGGCTTCCGATCATGAAGCAAGAGGAAAGATGAAAGGTCCTTCACTCCAGCTGTCTCCCCTTAAATTTGAACCATGTCTCTCCTTAAACTTCAACATGACATATAGCTTACTTAGATTATACTACATTACATATGAACTTTTAATATATGATAAAAAAGGAAAGAATAAGATTACTGAATAAATTCTACTGGGATAAATGGTTAGCCATGTGAAAAGTCTCTTCAGTGTTATGCATTGAAACAAATTCCAGGTACAGCAAAGAGTTATTTTTTTAACCAAGTCATAAACAAACTATAAAAAAGTAGAAATGAATACTTACCAAGCTTCTGGAGAGAAAAAGAGTGTCTAGATTTAGAAAAGGTCAAAAATTCACAAAAGAAAAGATGGGCAGATGTGATCACAAAAAATTTAAATCTTCTGTACATAAAAAAAGCATAATCAAGCTAAAAGGGAAACAACAAACACAGAAGTGTGTTTGAAACAAACAATAGAATAACAATAAAAAGGAAAAAAAACAAAACACCAGAAGATGAGTGGAGAAAAGACATGAACAGACATTTCCCCAAAGAGGAAATGCTACTGTTTAACAAACATGAAAAATTTCTTCAATGTCACTGCTAATCAAAACCATGCAAATAAAAACAACAACATTCATGTTTTTCAAATTACTGGTCTTTTAAAATGATAATAAGCATATTAACATAAATGTAGCAAAGTGGGTTTTTTCCTACATTGCAGATCTGAGTGTAAGCTAGCACGGCATTTTTAAATGGATCATTTGTAAATGTGTATGGAATGCCTTAAACCAGTCACACCCTTTGATCCAGTAATTACATAGTGGAAGATATAGCTTAATGAAGTAACAAACACTGGTGGTGAGCTGGGCTGTGGGAGAAATGAGTTTGTGGAAAAGGATATCATCACAACAAAATAAGTAACAGTGAGATAAGTTTTTTAAAATTTAAATGTTTGTTTAAATAATCCATGCCATAATCCTCACATTACAGAGTCATAAAATGCAATGTTCGCAAAAGACTAATGTGGAAAATGCTTATGATATAATAGTCACTAAAAAAACAGGATAATAATTGCACATAGAGAATGGATATAACTGAGTTAAAATAAAAAACAACAAAAAATTGTGGGTAAACAAGCCCTGAAGAAAAGACATTAAAATGTAAATAGTGGCTCTGTATAGATGGTAAAGTCATGGGTGGTTTTTTATTTTCTTTTGTGCTTTTCAGGAATTTTCTATTTTTTTAATAATATGAGAAAAATAATTCTATTCCCTCTGACATCTTGAGCCATTATGCATGTCAAACATTTGCTTCAAACCAAAGGCACCTTTGGAGAACTCTGGAGTGTCACTCACATACCAGGTGATATACACTAGGACAGCTAGCATGACACTGTGTGTCAGCTTGGTGGCTGTGACAAAGTCCCATGGGCTGCGGGGCTTATACACAAAATAAATTCATTTTTCACAGTTCTAGAGGCTGGAAGGCTTAGATTAGGGTGCCAACTTTGTCTGGTTCTAGGGAGAGCTCTTCCCAGCTTACAGAAGGCACCCTCTCACAGCGTTCTCCCTCACATGGTGCAGGAGAGACGGAGCAAAGAGGAAGATTTTTTCTTACAAGGGCACTGACCCCATCATGAGGGCCCCACCCTCAGGACCTCATCTGGACTGAATCAGGTCCTCAAGGCCCACCTCCAAATTCCATCACACTGGGGGCTAGGGCTTCCACATTGGATTTAAAGGGAACATGGATATTCAGTCCACAGCAAACTCATTCATTCGAGAGCCAGGAGTCCTTTGGAGAAGAGTAATCTTCCAGTGCTTATAAAATTTCTTTCATGTGTAGAGAGATCCAGCCTCAGTGTTAGCTAAGGAATGAGTAGACTGTTACCAAAACTGGACCTTTCCTTCCTTGTTCACACACAAGCACTCCTGCCTTCACCTTTCTCAAAGTCACTATAATAAAACTATGTGTGTATATATGTATAATTACACAAGCTCAAAAGGAACAAGTGTACAAACACAGAGCCAGAGTCAGGTGCATGCAAAAACATCTTTATAGATTCAGAAAGTTGTTGTCAGCGTTGGATACGAGCCATCATAGATATAACCTGCTTCCCTATTGCTGGGCTCTGGGATTGTATTATTTCTCTGCAAAACACCTTCTTTTTACTGTCTTTCTCCTTTGCTGATACCAGACTTCCTTTTGATGGCTATTTTAAGATGTTCCTTGCCTGGAATACAGGAAAGCTAAGGAGAGAGAGTCTTAGGAGGCTACGTCCCTTCCTCCCACCCCCAGTCATGCTGCGCTTGAATATTCGACTGGGAAATGGCCTAACGGCTCAGGCCACTCCTAAATTACAGGATACAGCTTGAGAGCTCTGGAGAGAAAGGAGTGTTTTACCCAGCTATCCCAGTTTGAAAAGCAATCCAAGAGAATCCTTTTAGTTCTGCACTCAAGCGGGAATTCGGAAATGGATTTTTAGGCCATATGGGATAGTCCAGTGCTTTTCCAGAAGGACTAATATTTATACATGACTGCTTTTTCAAAGCATTGCACTAAACCAGAAGTTACTCTATTTGGATGTTTATATGTTTATCACCTACCCCCCTTCAAAATGTAGTTCTTTTGGGAAAAGGGGATTTGTCTCATTTATCATTTATCTTCTTGATCCCCACACAGTGGGAAACCCAATAAATACTTAACCGACAGGTGCACCCACCTAACCTCTCCCCCTACCCAGCAGTGACAGAATTGAAATGTGGTGAGTGAGATGGCCAAGGCACTGAGGGCATTCAGATGGAGTCCTGAATAATGAGGAGGCAGCCAGAAAGTGATGTGTGGAGCAGAGTTCTAAGCAGAAGGGACAGCAAATGCAAGTGTTCCCAGAAAGAGACCAGTTTAGAATTTTCCAGGAAAGAAGAGGAAACCAGTGTGACCAAACACAGCAAAAGAGCCACCTTGTGACTTGGGTTGGATGACACTGAGCCCAGAGGAGATGTGATGTTGGCCTGGTTGCAGGAGGCAATTGCTGTAGGGCTTTGAGCAGGGACAGGTTGGGAGAGGCCTTTTTGCTATAGAGAGACTAGGACATGTTAATTTGAACTTGTTATCAAAATTCTACCTGGACCCAGTTTGGTGCTGAGATATGTCCTCCTACTAAATATCATTCTGTGTGCTATAAATACCACCAACAGAGAAGTAACAAAGAACTTTCAGTTGCCTTAAAATCCAGATGGAGGATGGGATGAGCTGAGAAGCATCTGCATTAAAACCCCATAGTGTCTGCTATGGGCTGAATCATATCACCCCCAAACCCATATGTTAAAGTCCCAACCCCATGTGACTGCATTTGGAGATGGGATTTTTAAAGAGGTGATTAAGTGAGGTCATAAGGTTGGGGACCTGATCTAATATGACTGGTGTCCTTATAAGAAGAGGAGGAGACACCAAGCATGCACACAAAGAGGCCATGTGAGGACACAGCAAGAAGAAGGCTATCTGCAAGCGAGGGTACATTGTTTATTTTAGAATTTCCTATTTTCCTGATGTCTCAGTATCCACACAAATGGGCTATAAGCACCTGTGCAGGTGACCAGGTGCACCAGTGTAATGAGGCCAATCTCTGTCACAAATCCCCTTCTTGCCTTTCCTGACTGTGACTCAGTGACATTCAAATGCACCGATGAACTCCCTCATGCCCTTCGCTTGTGAGCTCCACCTTGACCACTAATAGAAGAACTTCCTGTGGGCCCTCGCTCTCTCTCTCTCCCTCTCTGCTCTACAGATGCTGCCTCCCTCCATGCCTTCCTCCTCCAGGACCTGTGAGTAGAATAAACTCTTTAATTTCATTTGCCTTTCCAAGTGTAATTTCTGTGGCTGTGGTGGGGTTATCCTTAAAGACCCCACAAGAAGACTTGCCCTTCCATTTACAATACACAAGGAAAGCAGCCTCAGGAGATACTAATCCCATTCCCACCTTGACCTTGGCCTTCCAACCTCCAGAAGTGTAAGAAATAGATTTCTGTTGTTTAAGCCTTGGTTTGTGGTGGTTTGTTGTGGCTTCCCTCACAAACTCATAGCTTCCAACCACACACTTATCGTCCCAACAGCCAAACATAAGCATATCTCACTCCTCTCAGCTTGTCTGAGACTCAGGAGCTTCCTGGAATATGGGTCATGCAGTGCTAATACATGAAAAATCCTGAAAAAAATGGGAGGAGTTGGGCACCCTGTACAACCACCACCTTCCTCCACCCAGTCCTTGAGAAAGGACAAGAAACAGAGGTGTAACCAATGACGTTAGAGACCTATTTTCTACTGCTTGTCACTAGAACACACCATGGACCCAGATTTATGGGCGATAAGGCAGAATATCATCTGCCCTAAGAAGGTGAAGCAGTTTTTAAAGGTTTCGGTTAAGGAATACCTACACAGCCTTTACCACATGCCAGGCATTGTCCTAAGCACTTCACAGTCAGTGAGTCATGGAATCTCACACCGCCCTGTGACAGAACTGAGGCCCAGAGAGATCAAAGGACTGGCCCAGATCACACCGTCAGTAAGTAGTGGGCCAGGACTCACACCAGTGTGTATACTCTTAACCCCTGTGTCTGACAAAACACTGTTTTGAGTTCAAAGAGTCTCAGGCATCCCTTCTTGCCACTCTAGTCATGAATGGGCCAATGTAATATATCAGTAAATCTAAGCACCTAAGGCCAGCTATGTGAGATGTTCCCTCCAGAGACATCATTTTTTTCCAGAGACATCAGTGGCAATGGCCTTCATGCTAGATGACCACAAGGCTCCCAGAAGCATCAGACCTGACTGGCTGGCCAGATTAGGTGGCCACCCAATATCTCATAGGATTAAGAGGCTTAATGAAGATAATATATGCAAAGTACTTAGGAGAGCAATTAGTGAATAGCAACCATTCAATTAACATTTGCTAATAACAATAATAATTTAGCAACAATAATAGCCACCTCATCACCCCTGCTTGAATCTGTTCCATTGTCAGTCTATGCATTATCTATTTTTAAGATTTTCCCATTTTTTTGAAGCAGAGATTCAAGAGCTAAGTGATCTTCCAACTCAACATGTTAGACAGACTTCACCTGAACTGATTGAGAAGATGAGGTCAGAGTGCCCTTAGGACCCAGGACCAAGAGGGGAAGGAGAAGAAGCTGCCTGGTCCTGGTGATAGGAAAGCGCAGTGATGGATTCTGCCCAGCCTGCAACCTATCTCATCTCCCATTTCAGAGATAACACCTTAGAAGGCACCAGTTTATTTTCGGCTGCTGGTCCTCTCCAATTTAAGTGAATTTCAAAATACTTTAAATTCAGGATAAAGCAGTGAAATGGGAAAATCTTTACACTCCAATAAAACATCATTACTGGCAAGGGTATTGCATTTTCAATATCAGAGTGAAAACTGCCAGTGCATGAAAGGGAATGAGGTGATCGGCTTGGGCATTGGTCAGCTTGGTAGATAGGACCCTGCTGGGGAGGAAGACACTTGGGGCTCCTGGTGAAGGCCCCCCATTCTGGGACCATTAGCGTTTCCCAAAATTGGCATGGATTTGAGCCCACATCTGGATGAGGTGTCGGGGTGGGAGAGGAGATCTGGTCTGCCTCTGCTCAGTTGTTCCGGGTGTGCTCAGTTGCACCAGCTGAAGGATGAGGGCAGGTCAGGCAGGATCATTAGCATTTAGATTGCAGGCTGAGAAACTGATGAGTGCAGAGGACCTGCTGCTGTGGCACATCACAGAAGAGACCAAGAGCAGACTCCAGAGTCCTCAAAACTGATCAATTGCTCTTAAACAGAGGTCTCAATTATGGGCAGGAAAGGAGGAGGGACTGAGAGAGGGAGGAAAGAAGGAAATAAGAGCAGGATGGAGGAAGGGAGTCTGAAAGGGAAGGAAGAGGGGAAAAGAGGAGATAGAAAAGCAGGAAGAGGCACATAAAAAAAGATGGAGGGGAGTGAAGGGAAAGCTCTGAGAGAGGAGAAATATTTATTGAGGGTGTCAAGCACCAGGCAAGTGCTTCTGCTCCATTCTGTTAAAGATGGACCTAATGCCTTCACTTAGGAGTAAAGAACTGGCACCCAGAAAAGTTCAAGCTCTTTATGGTCACATGGCTGGCTCAAACTCCAAGCCCAGTATGCCACTGACTCTTCCCCAGTTTTCTCTGAGCCAAATGTTCGAGGGTGCCTACCTATTCAAGACTGTTAATAACAGAAATGCCTAGTATCACTGATTTTCTGCTCATGTTAGATATTGTGCTAGACATTTTCAAACAGTGTCTCCTATAATTCTTATAACACTATTCCCATTTTACAGGTGGAGACACGGAGACTTGGAGGAGCCTGACTGAGACTGCACAGCTACTCAGCAGGGGAGGCAGGATCCTCACCTGTGGCCTTAATTTAGAACCATTCACCTACGTTCCAGTTGGGGCTCAGCTATTAACTTAAGGGGTAACTAAGAGGCTTCTACTTTTAGAAGCCAGTGATTGGATGAATAAGGGCTGCTGCATAAATGTCCCTGTCTTAATACCTGAAATCTGTGAATATTACGTACCATGGCAAAAGGGACTTTGCAGGTGGGATTAAATTTAGAATCTTGGGATGGGGAGATTTTCCTGGATTATCTGAGTGGTCCCAGTGCTATCACCAGGGTCCTTATAAAGGAAAGAGGGAGGCGGCAGGGCCAAGGCCAGAGAGATTTGAAGATGCTGTGCTGCTGGCTTTGATGATGGAGGGGCCACTAGCCAAGGAATGTAGGTGCCTTTACAAGCTGGAAAGGGCAACAGACAGATTCTCCCCTGGGGCCTCCAGAAGGGATGCAATCCTGCAGACACTTGGAGGTTACCCCAGTGAGATTCACTGTGGAATCTGACCTCTGAAACTGCGAGATAATAAACTTTGTTGTGTTAAGTCACCAAGTTTATAGTAATTTGTTGCAACAACAACAGGAAACTAACGCAGAGCCCTAGTTTTCTTATCTATCAAACGGAAATTATGATCTTGGACTTGCCTATTCTATGTGGTTTTGATGAAGATGCAGTGTTTTGTGTATTCTGATGCTGCCCCTGAATGCCACCCCTTCTAACACACCCCAGCTGAACTATGATGCTGGAACTGGTCTCACCTGCCCAAGGAGGCTATCATCCAGATTTCCCACGTCAGAGCTCTGTTCTGTTTCCTCCAAAAAATAGCCAGCTCATCTGCTAAACTCAAACCCAGAAGAAAACAGAGCCCAAATACAGAGTGAGACTGAGTCCTGATTACATTGTTCGAGCCCCTGGACCTAGCTATGCCTGAGCCAATATACTCTTGAAATGTTCAGTTAGACAAGTCAATAAATTCCCATTTTTGCTTAAGCTGGATTGAGTGGTGTTACTCTCACATACAACCTAAAGCATTTAGGGCATCCTACTATATACAAGGCCCTGCACCATAAATCTTTACTGCAAAATTCCTATACAGTAGAATTACTTCCTTTAGTAGATGTGAAAACTGAGGCACAAATTAGTTAAGCAATTTGTCCACTGTGCCATAGCTCAGAAGTGAGTAACAGTGGAATTCAAACTGAAGTGTCAGCCCAAAGTCTTTGCTCTCTCCCAGTGCCAATTTTTAACTTTCATTTAACTTAAACACAACTTGGGGGACCGTAAAGTCAAATTGAAAATGCACTAAAAATAATAGATCACAGTTGTTGTTAAGTCCTATGATGGGTCCTCTTAAAATCTCTGCTGAAAATCTTATTAAGTTTTCTGTTCAGAATGTAATGCTTGGTAGTAAAAAGATACAAGCTCCTTGCGAAACAATTTGTATCAGGAAACAAACATGCTGTAAAAGCTGTTGGCTGCCAGGTGGTTGCCAAAGGAGTCATTTTACTTAAATTCAAACAGCAACTAGAACACTTAACAGCCGTCAATTTCTGTTAGGAAGGAATTGTTTGCTTATTTGTTTGTTTGTTTGTGACTATGTGGGTTTGAAAGTTGCAACTACAGCAGCAGGAAACATGAACGTGTGATGCACAACTTCCTTCTGTAGCCTTCCCTCATCCCCGCTGAAGTGGTTTCTGTGTTTGTCTGATCAGCTGGGTGTCTGCTGTTCTGTGGATCTGGCCTTGGGTAGGTGAGCAAGGTCTCTTTGTTCTGTTGATCTAATCCACGCATCATAAACTAAGTGCCAGCAGGAATATGTAAATGAGCAAGCAGCTAGGGCCCTATTCTGTTTTCAAAGACTCTTGACCTTTTTAAACACAGAGGTTTACTGTTTGCATTCAGAGTAAAAAATGGGGTCTTGAGACATGCAGTGTCTTCTCTCTACCTTCGTTTCCCATCTTTAAGGCAACATGGAGCCAAGCATGACTGGCACCAAGCCATGGGGATGGGAAGACAATGAGGTGAGTGGTGGGCATAAGGCAGCTGGAGAGAGTGTGGCTGGTGTCCTGCCTTACTAGATCTCTTGGTAAGACAAACAAGACAAAGGCATTTCAGAAATTTGGAAGTTTATATGAAAGCCACCAATTTCTCAGTGTGATCTAGAATTTTTAAAAAAATGTATTGGCCAAAAAAAAACCATACCTCATGGCTAAATGCAGCCTGTGGGCCATTGGGCTGGAACATTTGGCATAGAGAGAAGAATTGGATAAAGTCAAGAAAGGCCTGATGGATTTTCATTAGAAAAGGCACAGAGCTACTCTCATGAGAAAAAAAGACTGAGGTGGACAGAGGAAGGGAGAGGGAGAGAGAGAGCAATGAGGGAATTTAGGGTGACGGGGGGAGAAACCATAGGAATCAGCCTTGCTAATAATGTGTAAAAGCTTGGGAGAAAGCCAGAGGGAGAGAAGAGATTATAGGAGGCTTTTCTTTATATCCAGCAATGGAATTCCCTTTGCTACCTTTATAGAGTTGCCTCCTATTTACATTGCTTCTTTTTTTTTTGACACAGATTGAGAGTTTGTTTGGCAATACCACACAGGGGCTGAGTGGCTTTGAACCCATGTGTCCCTTGCCATCTCAGTGCCCTCGTTTCGTTCCCTGTAAAATGTGGGCCTGTAGAGCACCTACCTCATGGAGATGATGTTAGTAAAGCACTTGGCAGTGCCTGCCCCTTATCAACTTCTCAATAGAGATTGACTATTGTTGTTTATGATTTCATTCACTTTGGATGAGTTGTCTAAACTCTCAGAATTTCACTTTTCTTATATTTTAACGGAAACTTTGAGATATCTGTCCCTTGGTGAGAATTATTAAATGGCCTGGTGATACAAAGGCTTCAACTCAGTGCCAAGCACATTGTCTACTTTCAATAAATTACTCCCATGTAACTGAGACTCTTCCTCCTTCTGTCTTCCTCTTCTGCCTTTTTATACTCTTTTCCTCTTCTTCCTTCTTCCAGGAAAGCCCTTCTGGGGGCTGCTTGCAAACGTGTTCCAAAAGGTGGCCAGAAGCAGATCATGCAGCTGAGAGCCCATGACTGGGGTTTTATTCCAAGATGGTGGAGGAGGGCACCTGTGAGGTTATATGTCACAGAAAAGCATCACAAGAATGTTTGCAACAATTCTGAAAAGGGGGGAGAAAATTAGAAGCGATGAAAGCAGTTAAGAAGCTATATAGGTAGGGATGGTGAGAACTGAACTAAGGCAACAGAGGTCAGAAAGGAGGAGAAGAATCAAATTAGGGAAATTAGGAGGCAGAGTTAAAAAAAAAGCAAGGCAACAGATTAATATGAAGGTAAGAGGAAGGAGTGAAGAATGAGGATGGGGTTCAACAGCAGACGACTGACAGACTGTGATGCCCTTAACAGAAGTCAGCTGGCAGAGGGGCAGGTTGAACAGTCAAAATGATAAACCCAGACTGGGACAGGTGTGAGTCACAGGCAAGCCTAAATGCCTGATAGCCTGCTGGAAGGGCTAGGACAGAGGTTCCATGGGCGCCCGTTCTGTCTATCTTGGAATAGGTCCAGTGCTATGGTAGGGCCTGGCATAGCATAGATGGCCAACAAGTGTTTTCTTTTTTCTTTTTTAAACATTAACATTCATTTTAATATGTGATTCTTTAACAAACGTATTAAATAAAGAGATCTAGCACTGTCTACTAACTACCATTAGGTCAAAGCTGTGCCGTATAAAAATATGTCTACATTGACATCTAGATTGACAATAACTGTAATGTGATATGGAAGTATGTGTGATTGCTTTTTTATTGAATTTATTGAGGTGGCATTGGTCCATAAAACCAAATGGGTCTCAATTGTCCAACTCAACAAAACATCATCTGCACACAGCATCATGTGCCCACCACCAAAAGCAAAATGCTGGACCAGAATTCAGAAAAAAACCTGAACCTGGAAATGAATGTTTTGGAGTCTTTTTGTATAGATCCATTATCTGAAACCATGCAATTTACTGAGCAGCCCAAGCAGAGACTGACTAGGCAGAGATCAAAGAGGTACCAAGGAGAACCTCATGGGGAAAGACATTGAAAAGTGCCAGTGGGTCTTTAGAAGGGCTGGTAAGAGAGCAAAGAGGAGTCAGTGAGGTGAATATACAGCAAATCATATCAAAAATTGAGTTCTCTATTTTGAGGCTTAGAACTATTATTACATCAGCCTTTAGAGAAGCTACAGCTTGCAATCCTAGAAGGACGAGGGCCTGCTGGCACCTGAACAAGAAAAGAGTTGCAGAAAAAGCAGCAGAGTGAAACCTCCCCAGCTTGTTATATCCTGATTGAGGCAAAAGAAAGCAACCCCTGAGCCAGTGGATTCCAGGAAACTGTCACCAGGAGGAACTGCCCTCCACAAGACAGTGCAACAAACACATCCCAGGAGGGCCAAGGAGATAGATACCTTGCCAAGCTTCCACTGAGCAGGATTTGCAGCTGAGAGAGAAGCCAGTCTGCCAGTGGTATCCACCCTTCCTTCTCACACTCTTCCCCCTACTTCCTCACTCCCAACTCCAATCCCTGTGAATCCAAAGATTCCCCCATATTTCTTGTGTCTGGGCTGCTTGCAGCAAAGTGGAAGTATTCTGCACTCAGTACCTGTGAGTCTTGCTGGTCTTGCACAGACTTTGATGAATAATTTGCTCATCATCTAGTTGTCTCCCTGCTGACTTTCCTGAGTAACCCCAAACTATTGCCAATGAGGTAGTAAAGGCATTGGACTGGTTGGTGCACAGAGGAAAGTGCTGAAGTAGCAAGGGGTTGAAATTAACCTTCAAAGGATAATAGTGTTATTTCTTGTTAATTGTTATGGGTGCTTTAATTGTTCTGTATTTTTAATGTATTTTATTGATTATGCTATTACAGTTGTCCCATTTTCCTCCCTTTATTCCCCTCCTCCCTGCACACCCCCTCCTAACCACATTACCCCCCTTTAGTTCATGTCCATGGATCATACATATAAGTTCTTTGGCTTCTACATTTCCTATATTATTCTTAACCTCCCCCTGTCTATTTTCTACCTACCATTTATGCTACTTATTCTCTCTACCTTTTCCCCCTCTCTCCCCACCCACTCCCCCACTGATAACCCTCCATGTGATCTCCATTTCTATGATTCTCTTCATGTTCTAGTTGTTTGCTTAGTTTGTTTTTGTTTTTGTTTTAGGTTCCGTTGTTAATAAC
>VMDR010029603.1:0-12680 GCA_007922815.1 Macrotus californicus
CTTTATGGCACACTTCCTTTCCCTCCCATTCTTTGTACTTTTGTCATGCATTTTATTCCACACTAACTTCACAATAATTGCTCTTATTTTTTTACTAACATTTTTGATTTAAATAGTCAATTATCTTTATAAAAATGAAAAGAAGTCTTATATTTGCCCATATATTTGCCATTTCTGGGGCTCTTCATTCTGTTGTGTGAACTGTGTTCTACTTAAGTATTACCTTCTACCTTCAGATTTCATTTAACATTTTTTATAACATTTTGTTTACTGGTCATGTATTATTTCAGTTGTTGTTATTGTTTTGTCTGAAAATCTCATTATTTTAGATATGTTTGCTGGATATGAAATTTTAAGTTTATAGTTTTCTTCTTTCAGACCTTAATTTCATTCTAACGTTTTCTGATTTTCATTGCATTTTCGTGTTTTGTACGTAATGTGCCTTTTTTTTCCTGGGCTCTTATGATTTTTCTCTTTAATCACCGATTTTCAGATCTGTGTCCTGGTGTGGTATTTTTCCTATTTGGAGTTAGTTCCTGTTTTTCTAGGACTTTAGAGTTTATATTTTTCATCAAATGTAGGCAAATTTCAGCCATCATTTCTTCAAATATTTCCTCCTCTTGGAACTCTAATTCCACATTTTTTTATACCACATGATACCAAGACAGTGATATACTGTTCAAATTTTTGTAGTTGTCTTACTATATGCTTCAGTTTGGATAATTTCTTTAAGTCCAAGTCTTTTTATCTGTAGTGTCTAATGCATTGCTAAACCCATCCAGTGGATATTTCATTTCAGATGTGGGAATTTCTGAAGTTAAACAATATATATTTTATGACTCATCTCAAAATTTTAGTGTTTTTCTTTAAGTCCCTGAATATGTACACAATTTGTTTTAAAGTTTTTGCCAAATTCATTAATGTCATTTCTTGGTCTGTTTCTATTGACTATCATTTCTTGGTTTGGGGTAACATGTTCCTAATACGGTTTCATTAAGTATCAGGATTTAGTCGACTTCCCATCTGGCTCTGTGTGTCTACTCTAAATCTAGAAAAGGACTCGTAGGGAAAACAAGGTGGTTAATTTTTTGCCAAACCTCAACTGCGAAATAATCTGCTATTTAATAATCACAAGTCTATTTTAATTTGAGCCCCTTTTCTTCATCACTGCATTAGCTTTTCTTTATTCTTCTGATGGCAATTTGATTTTGGTCATGTTCAGAGCCCTGTAAAATGTTTCCTTCATGATACTGCACATTACCCTCTTGCAGACAAACTACATGAAAGAATGTGACTGTTTCCATTCTGTTTCCCTCTACTTTATCCTCCGTGACTTTACTGTACTTTTACTATACCACTGAACTGAAACTAAAACAAAGATCTAACTACCAGCCCCAATCATCCTTTCCAAGTCCTGATTTTCTGTGTGCCACACGTATGAGGATACATGAGCAAGTTGGCACAATGCCTTCTTCATAAAGGTATTACAGTTGGAGACAAGGACATAACATAATTAGTCTGTAAAGTACTTTAATGCAGTTATACAAATAATGCTGAATATCCACATGTAATGAGTATTTATGCAAGCCCAGAAAGGTCAAGTAAGCCTTCTAAATAAACAGTACTAAATGAACATCCCTGTGATGTCCACTACTCTTTACATCTTCAAGAGAAAAATGTCTGCTCTTTCAGATGAATTAGCTTCTTTATTTTGATAAGGCAATGAAAATTACATAAACCAATACATTTCCTTTTTTCCCCCTTGACTTCAAACTTTCAGACAAAACTAAAGTGAACAAAGAGAAAAGAAAAACATAAACTAAATGTTTGGTACATCCAACTCCCCACACCTCAGCTGATCGCTAATGCTTCATTAAAATATGTATGTTTGTATACTGATTGAAGTACAAAAGCAATATATGCTTATTTTAGAAATTTCGGGGAGTACAAAAAAAACCAGCAAAAATATATCCCTCCATTATGTTTTACTAAATGATAATCTATATTACGTTTTGTGCATGTGTGTATAGATATTGAATAGTGTACTATCTCGGAATAGTTTATTCTATGAATACACATTTATTTATGAACTCCTATTATAGGACAATTAAGTTGTTTTCAAATATAATAAAATCATTCTTGGTAATACACTTAGAATAAACTTTTTGAAGCGTGGTCTCTGGGTTAAGGGGCACACAAAAATGTAAAGCTTTGGTTAGAGCTTCTTCCAGAGAGGTAACACCAAGCTGTTGGACTAGAAAAGCTGCTGGGTCCCTCTCCAAGGATCAACTCCCACAGGAACTACAGAGAGGAAAAGAACAAGAAATAAGAAAACTCAAAGTCTTTTGGGAAGGCAAGGTGGTGAAGAGGACTGTGTTGGACTGGCAAACGTTCCTGGGCCTTGGAACCTGGGGTTCCAGGGCAGGAGGCAGCCTGCAGGCTGTGGGAGGGCAGAACAGAAAACAAACTATTAGAGTTTTGTTTTTCTGTTTTTAATTCTTTCCTGTTACTGCCTTGAGATAAAAACTGACTGTCTCCGCATCTGCAGGGACTGCACAAATGTCCTCGGAAGTAAACAGAGTACTTTAAGGAGCTGAGGAAAACAAGTGGCGACTAACTAACCCGTGCAGTCATATTTCTACCCCTTCCTACCAAGCCCTAGAGCTGGGGAAATGTAACCGCCAGCTGCGGATGCTGCTTTTCCACGGTGGGATGAAGGAGGAGAGGGAGATGGCCAAGCACAGACTTGGGGCATCATTATGTCAACTCGCCTAGTTATCAGCTGTCATTTCTCAGGTGGACCTGGGCTTTTTTATCCAGCACTCCTCCTCTGAGCTCACTGAGAATGACATGAACTGGATGCTAGCCTTTCCCCGTAGGTAATGCCAAATACAGTAGCCGATATACCCTGGGGGAAATGATCTTACAGGTCAAAATATGAAGACACTTTAAAGAGCGTAACTATTTCCAAAGAAATTTAATATACTGGCATTCAGAGTCTAAGAAAAGCAGAAATGTTAGCCCTAATGGCTCAAGAATTTAAAATTAGCATAATAAACATACTAAAAAAAGGGAGCATAGCTATCCATAACAAAAACAAGCAAACAAAAGATCAAGTAGAAATACAGGTATGGACAATCTAATAATCGAAACATACAGATTAAACAAACAGTAGAATTAAAATGAGGAATAAATTAATTCCATTAAAGACCAGTTTGAGGAAATCTTCAAGACTAAGCAAAGGACAAAAACATAAAAAATATAAGAGAAAGGCTAATGGATGGTCAGTGTTAACATCTAAATAACAAGGACACAGAGAGAAAAATAAAAATATAAGGAATGTATTTGAAAAAATGACAGCGAGAACAAAAGGGCAATGGATTTTCAAAGTATTGAAAACTTAAAACCTAGAGTTTTATGTACAGCTGTGCAGTCTTTTAATCATGATATGATAATACCTATTTTCAAGCATCCAAGGCCTCAGAAAACTGTTGTCGAAGAAATAATCAAATAGAAAGAGAAACAGATCCAGAAAATATTTAAATGAAGTATAAAGTAATGCTGATCAAATATCTCCATAAAGTTTGTCTTAAAAAGAGCTGACAGGAGGGGGAGGGGAGCTCCAAGAGGGCCACAGAGTAGCTGGAAGCTGTCAGCTTGCTCAGCCTTGCACTGGCCTCGCAGCTACACCACAGAGCAACCGCCTCGAAAATCCAGCTGAGTGTAAGTGACAGCAGGTGTGAGTAAGCATGTGCATGGAGGAGTGTGCCAGTGACTGCCTGCCTGAGAGGGCACTCATGGATGGGTGGCCGGAGCTCGCCTGGCAGAGCTGCTGCTGCCACTGCCGTCCAGCTTGGCACATCTGGCTGCGCAGATTTGGAACGGGAGCCCTTTGGAGGAAAATACAGTATCCTCTTCAGGAAGAAGCTGCCCAAGTAGCCATGCCTCAGTGCTGGGACTCGTCTCTGTGCCCTCCGCCCTACCCAGGGCGGCGCATCCTGCCACTGCTGGGGGCTGTGGTACTTGTTGGGGAGGGGGCTGTGGCCTCCCCAGCACTGGACGCTGCTGGAACTGTGACCATGACAGAGTCTGACCGAGGAGGATGTGGTTTGGCCAAGGAGCAGGGAGCACCAGGGTGGAGCGAGGTGGCCAGAACAGCACTGGCTGCAGAGAATGTGGCGGGAGCACAGTGGCAAGGGCTGGAGGCTGAGACTCAGTGGAGGGAACAGCAAGAGCGCCCTGCTGCCATCCAGTGTTATAGTTTTGCTGCTGGACTCTTCCCTTCCCCCACCCCAGCAGGATGACATGAGACTTGAAAGAAGGTGATGCATACAGGGTATAATCTATTGATTAGGGAGAGGCGTCAATAGGAGACCTTTTCTATGTGCCCTGACCTGGGATCCAACCCACACCTAAAAGCCCTCAAGGCAGAGGTGGTTGTGTAGGGGTTGAGCCCCTCAGTCAGCCAGATGGGGGGAAGCTCCCTCCAATGAATGGGCCAATAAAAATCAGGACCCAAATACAACAGAGGAGTCCACATAACCCACAGAAGGGACATTCCTAGAGCATCCGGATCAGGAGATCAAGAAGTCTGCACCATGGGGGATTCTCTGCTCTGGGGAGAAAGGAAAACTGCTGGAGACAAATCCACCATCTTTTATTTTTTCCTTAAAGGGGCAAAGCACAGGTTTTGTGTTTGCAGATACCCACCTCGGGCTCCAGTGAAGGGAGGGTGACGTGGACTGGAGTCCTGCGAGGACAGTGTGTAGTGGGAGGCACTGGGGAGAGTACTGGGGGAGTGGTTATGGGATTTTCAGGGTCTGGATATACCTAGGCTCCACAGCAGCCATTTTTCTTGAGAAGAGCTAGCCCCTCCAAGAGGAAAATCAATTACCTTACCCTGTGAAATACCACTCCCTCTTACCCTCTGGAAATCCCCTTGCCACAACCCTTGAAACCCTGTTTGCTTCACTCAGCAACTTTATTTGTCCTTTTTTCAGTATTGCTTTATCTTGGAGTTCTGTTTTGTTTGGATTTTTTTCCTTTCTTTTCTCCCACCCTGCATCTTAACCCTTGCTGAGGAGAGAGAAACATAAACAGACTCAGATGTCATCAGAGACTGGTGGTAGGGTCAGCCAATCCATACACTATCCTGGGAAACAGATTGGTGCTTCCCCCTCATGGGAGAGCCACAGAAACACCCTCCTGGCATCCAGCACACCCAAAATCTGGGCTCTGAAAGCCTGTTAGGCCCCTGCTCTGCTCAGTACAGGGAAATAATTCCTGGACAGAGCCAGACTAGTGGCTCAGGGGAGAGGGAACACACCCATCATGTCTCTTGAAGTCTGATAGGCACGTGCTATGGGAAATCCAGGTATCATGGCCCCCTGCTTCTGCCAGAAGCCCTCTCAGAAACAGTCAGGTCTACAACTAGTCTAAGATTGACAGCAGGCCAGCAGGCAGAGATAGGCAGAGGCAGACCCTGTGGTGACTTGGGACATTTGCTGACAAACAGGATCCAGGGCTGATAAAAGCCAGCTTTGCAGAGCAGCCTGCGTGAACCTAGGAGCTGTCGAGCCCAGAGGAATAAGCCACAAACTGTGGATCACCTGCAGCTTCAGAAAGGCAGCCAAGGGCCAGCACCTGACATTGGCTTACATCAGACTCAGACATCAGAGCAGCATCCAAAGGGAGAAACTGGAAGGCAAGATCTAAACTGTACTGAGAAAAACCCACTTGGTTCTTTTCTCATCATCTTAGCTATCTTTTCTTTTTCGTAGCCTTTTAATTTATGTTTTAATCTATTTTCTTCTTTTATTTTTTGGTGCTCTAATTTTTCGTTTATATCTCCTAAATTATCTTTGATTATTCTACCGTTCCTCTCCCTTCCTCTTTTATTATTTTTGTTACTTTTTCTGTTACTTTTCCCTGTTTTCTTCTTTCAATTCATTACGAGTGGCAGCTCTCTTCCCGTTTTTCCTCTCATAATCACTTTTCCCTCCTTTGGTCTTCTCATAGTCTTTTTCCTTTTCCCTTTTCTCTACTATTACATTTCGCTTTCCTCTGTTATTCTTCTCTGCTCTCTTGTGGTTGATATTGCAGTGGTGGTAAGGTGTGGTTGCTTGTTCTGGTGTTGCTTCTGTGTTGTTTTGCTTTGTTCTGACAGCACCTACACAGCAGCACACAATACATGGTAGGGGTTGAGTCTCTTAGACAGATGGAGGGGAGTTCCCACCAACAAATAGGCCAATAATAATCAGACACAAATACAACAGGAGAGTCTGCCTAACCCACAGAGAGGTCATACATAGAGCATCCAGATCAGATCAAGGCGTCTGCACCACTGGGTCCCATGGTACTCCTGACACACAAGGCCACTCTACAAGCCAGAGGGTCAAAGAAAGTCAATCTAATACATAGAAACAAACACAAAGAGACAACTAAAATGGGGAGACAAAGTAACAAGTGGTAAATGAAAGGAAGAATCTCCAGATAAAAGCTAAGTGAAATTGAGGGAAGCAATTTATCAGATACAGAGTTCAAAGTAGTGGTTATAAGGATGCTCAAGAAACTTAGGGAAAAACTACAAAGAACTTAGTGGGAACTATAGCAACATGGAAACGGACATAGAAATCTTGAATAAGAACCAGTTGGAAATGAAGAATGCAATATCTGAGATGAAGAACATACCAGAAGGAATTAAAAGCAGAACAGAAAAAAGATACGACTGAATCAGTGAGATGGATGGCGAGGTACAAAACAAAGCAAAACACCCAGTCAGAACAAAAAAATAAAAGAAGACTCAAAGAATGAGGATAGTTTAAGGGAGTTTTGGGACAACATGAAATATTACCGCATTTGCATCATAAGGATACCAGAAGGAGTAGAAAAGGAGGAGGGGACAGAAAACCTGTTTGAAGAAATAATGACAGAAAACTTCCAGAATTTGGTGAGGGAAATAATCATGCAAGTCCAGGAAGCAGAGAGGGTACCAATCAATGTGAACCCAAAGAAGCCCACACCAAGTCACATTACAATCAAAATGGCAAAATTTAAAGACAAAGAAAGAATCTTAAAGGCAGCAAGGGAGAAACAGCTAATAACATACAAGGGAGCCCCATAAGGCTATCAGTCGATTTCTTAACAGAAACACTATAAGCCACAAGGGACTGGCATGAAGTATTCCAAGTAATGAAAAGCAAGGACCTGCGACCAAGACTACTCTATCCAGCAAGGCTCTCTTTTAAAATAAAAGGAAAAAAATGGGGTTCTCAGACAAAAGAATGCGAGAAGAGTACCTCTCCACCAAGTTGGCACTGTATGATTTGCTAAAAGGAGGGCTTTAAGAAGAAGAAATAGAGAGGTGGGGGACACAGGTACAAAGGGGAAAATGGCATTGAAACAGTACCTATCAATAATAACCTTGATGTAAATTGACTAAATGCTCCAAAAAACATAGGGTAGCTGAAGGGATAAGAAAATATGACTTAGATATATGCTGTCTGCAAGAGACCCACCTCAGAATAAAAGATATACAGAGGCTGAAAGTGAAGGGATGGAAAAAAAAATATTCCATGCAAATGGATATAAAAAAAGAGCTGGGGTAGCAATTCTTATATCAGACAAAAGACTTCAAAACAGAGTCATAACAAGGTTACTACATAATACTTAAGGTGAGTAGTCTAACAGGAGAATATAAATCTGGTAAACATATGCACCCAGTACAGGTGTACCTAAATATATACAGAAAATGTTGAAGAACTTTAAGGGACAGACAGCAATACAGTCATTGTAGGAGATTTTAACACCCCACTGTCAACCATAGATGGATCTCCCAAACAAAAAAATCAACAAATATATTGCACAACTGAATGACACCCTAGATAAAATGGACTTAAATAATATTTATAAAGCATTTCACTCCAAGGAAGCAAAGTACACATTCTTCTCAAACTCACATGGATCATTCTCAAAGATGAACCACATGGTAGCACATAAAACAAGCCTTAACAAATTCAAGAAAATTGAAATCATATCAAGCATCTTCTCAAATCACAATGGCTTATAACTAGAAACCAACCTCAAGAAAAATATTCAAAAACATTTAAATACATGGAAGCTGAATTCATATGCAATTAAATAATGAATGGGTTAACAATGAGATCAAGGAAGAAATCAGAAAGTATCTGGAAACAAATGAAAATGAACACAGAACAACCCCAAACCTACAAGACACAGTGAAGGCCGTCCTGAAAGGGAAGTTCACAGCAACACAGGCCTACGTAAAGAAGACAGAAAAAAATCTCAAATGAACTACCTAACCCTACATTGGCAAGAACTGGAGAAACAACAACAAACAAAGCCCAGAGCAAGCAGAAGGAAGGAAATAATCAAGATTAGAGCAGAATTAAATGAAATAGAAACTAAAATAAATATTCAAGGGCCAATGAATCCAGGAGCTGGTTCTTTGAAAAGATAAACAAAATTGACAAACCGTTTACCAGACTTATCAAGAAAAAAAGAGAACTCAAATAAATAAAATCAGAAAAGAGAGAGAAGTAACGATTGATACCACAGAAATACAAAGGATTATAAGAAATTACTATGAACAACTATATGCCAAAAAACTGGACAACCTGGATGAAATAGATAATTTCTAGAAACATACGAGCTTCTATAACTGAATCAGGAAGAAGCAGAAAACCTGAATAGACCAATAACAACTAGCAAAAATGAAGCAGTAATGAAAAAACTACCAGCACACGAAAGTCCTGGCCCAGAGGCTTTTCAGGAGAATTTTATGAAACACTGAAAGAAGAACTAACACCTACCCTTCTCAAACTATTCCCAAAAATTGAAGATGAGGGAAGATTCCAAACTCTTTTTACAAGGGCAGTATTATCCTAATCCCCAAACCAGACACAACAAAGAAAGAAAATTACAGGCCAATATTGCTGATGAACATAGATGCTAAAATCCTCAACAAAATACTAACAAACTGGATCCAACATACATTAAAAAGATATTCACAAAGCAATAAATGTGAAACATTACATAAACAAAATGAAAGACAAAAATCACATGATCAAATCAATAGATGCAGAAAAAGCATTTGATATAATTTAGCACCCATTTATGATAAAAAACTTAGCAAAGTAGGAACAGAGGGAGCATACCTCAACATAATAAAGGCTGTACATGAAAAACCTACCGCCAACATTATACTCAATGGGCAAAAACTAAAAGCATTTTCCTTGAGAACAGGAACAACACAAGGGTGTCCACTTTCACCACTTCTATTTAACATAATATTGGAAGTCCTAGCCACAGCAATCAGACAAGAAGAAGAAATAAAAGGCATCCAAATTGGAGAGGAGGAAGTAAAACTGTCATTGTTTGCAGATGACATGATGGTGTACATAGAGATCCCTATAGGATCCACAAAAAACTACTTTACCTAGTAAGTGAATTTGGCAAAGTAGCGGGATACAAAGTCAATATTCAGAAATTGACTGCATTTTTGTACACCAACAGTGAACTATCAGAAAGAGAAACTAATAAAAAATAACATTTACCTTAACAACAACAACAAAAAATAAAGTACCTAAAAATAAATTTGACCAAGGAGGTAAAAGACCTATACTTGGAAAACTATAGAACACTGAAGAAAGAAATTGAGGAAGACAGAAATAAATGGAAGCATATGACGTGTTCATAGATTGGAAGAATTTACGTAATTAAAATGTCCATCCTACCCAAAGAAATCTATAGATTCCATGCAATTCCTATTAAAATACCAATGGCATATTTCACAGATCTAGAACAAATACTTCAAAAAATTATATGGAACCAAAACCGCCCCGAATAGCCACAGCAATCTTGAGAAAGAAGAAGAAAGTTGGAGGAATCACAATACCTCATATTAAACTATACTACAAGGCCAATGTAATCAAAACAGTCTGGTACTGGCATAAGAACAGACACATGGATCAATGGAACAGAATAGAGAGGCCAGAAAAAAGCCATGTTAATGTGGTCAGTTAATATTTGACAAAGAGGGCATGAGCATACAATGGAGTAAAAATAACCCCTTTAATAAATGGTGTTGAGAGAACTGGACTGGTACATGCAAAAAAAAAAAAAATGAAACTAGATCAAGTAACGCCATATACCAGAATAAAATAAAAATGGATAAAAGACTTAAACATAAGTCATGATACCGTAAAAGTCCTAGTGGAAAACATAGGTAGTAAAATTTCAGATATCCCACGCAGCAATACTTTTGCCGATATATCTCCTAAGGCAAGGGAAATAAAGAAAAAAATAAACAAATAGGACTATATCAGATTAAAAGCTTCTGCATGGCTAAAGAAACTATCATTAAAATGAAAAGGGAATCTTCTGTATGGAAGAACATATTTGCCAATACATTGGACACAGGCTTCATCTCCAAAATATGTAAAGAACTCATGACTCAATACCAGGAAGACAAACACTCCATTTTAAAAATGGGCAAAGGACCTAAACAGACACTTCTGCAAAGAGGACATATAGACGGCCTATAGACATATGAAAAGATGCTCAACATCACTAGCCATCAGAGAGGCGCAAATTAAAACTGTAATGAGATATCACCTCATACCTGTCAGAATGGCTATCATTAATAAATCTACAAATAACAAGTGCTGGCGAGGATGTGGGAATCCTTGTGAAAAGGGAACCCTAGTGCACTGTTGGTGGGAACGCAGACTAGTGCAGCCACTGTGGAAAACAGTATGGAATTTCCTCAAAAAATTAGAAATGGAACTGCCTTATGACCCACCAATTCCACTTCTGGGAATATACCCTAAGGATCCTGAAATATCAGTTCAAAAGAACTTATGCACCCCTATGTTCACAGCAGCTCTATTTATGATAGCTGAGTGCTGGAAACCGACTAAGTGCCTACAGTAGATGAATAGATTAAAAGACTATGGTATATTTACAATGGAATACTATGCTGGACAAGGAAACCAGAAGGAATTCCTACCCTTTGCAACAGCATGGATGAAACTAGAGACTATAATACTAAGTGAAATAAGTCAGTTGTTGAAAGACAAATAGCATATGATCTCATTTATATGAGGAATCTAATGAAGAAACTAAACTAGTGAGGAAAACAGAACCACAGACAAGGAAACAGGGAACACACTGACAGCTGCTAGAGGTAAGGGGGGGCGAGGAGAATGGTGGGAAGAAGGAGAAGGGATCAGTCAAAGAACATGTATGAATGACTCATGGACATGGACGACGGTGTAGGGATGGACTGGGTAGGGGACGGCAGAGGGGGGAAATTGGTAAAACTGTAATAGAATAAACAAGAATTTAAAAATGAAATGTAATAATAGCCTACGAAGAGCTAATAAAAGGATTACGCACCCTCCACCCCCGCAAAAAGAGAAAGAAATAAAAGCTAACAGCAAAGGAAAAGAAACTTTAATTACCACAGCTTAGAATTTAAAGTGATAATAGCAACACGATGGAGACAGAGAAGGTGAGGGAGAAAGGGATGTCAGAGTGTACGAGAATCATTTTAGAGAGGACAGAAATATCATCTTTTTCAAAAAGACATAAAGATACACTGTGAAAGTATGTGAGAAAAACTGAATTAAGATGGTGAAAGCACATTCAAATGTATTAAAATTACATTAACTATTACATGTTCATTGACAGTATGTTTTTGTTAGTAGGTCTAAGAACTTCCACTTTTTGTTAGGTGGAGATACCTTTAATTTTTTTTGATAATACATGCTTATTATAATGTTTCAAACCCTGGAGGGAAAGTGACAACCTTCCAGAGGTAACTGTAATTTGGTTTATACTGTGAAGAACGTTAGAACAGATGATTGCCTCATTCTCCCGACACTTATCTTCCCTGAACATAGTACCTTATTTATTCCTTTGTCAAAATAGTTTTCAGAAGTATGGCAACAGTTTTAAGAGATATAAAGAAGTCAATTCAGGGCATTATTAACCAAAATTTTGGGTTGTAGGAAAGGCGCAAACCGTTGGAGTACAGGATTAATTTGGGCACGTGGCAGTGGGAGTGTGAGTGAAGCGAGACTGGGTAGAGGAGAGCGCCCCAGTGAGGGTTAGGACGTTGAACCCCTGGTCCGTCCTAAAGAGGGTGACCATTACATGGCTAAGCTGGAAAGCGGACACCAGGACTATCAGGGTGTTCTCTGACTCAAAGGACACTGGGTCTGGGTGACACTTGCAGATGCAGAGACCACCAGGTGTCATGGGAAGGGACCGGGAAGAACTGGGGAAAAAAGCTACTGAACAGACCAAAGAGCATTAAAGGCGTAAGTAGCTCTCCAAGAAACCCCTCAAAAATCCTCAGAACCATACAGTTTTACATGCATTTTAACACACGTTTAAAGAAACAATAAATTCATATATCATAAAATTGTTCCAGATAATAGAAAAAGAGTAAAATCTGCCTATCTCATGTTATAAGGGTAGTGTAATCTTAAATGTGAAACCAGCTGAGGAAAATGAAGAAAATTATAGCACATTTCACTTAAGAATGTATATTCTAAAATCCTAAATAAAATATGTTAATCAAATACAATAATGTATTAAAAATGATACACCATGATCAAATAGAGTGTAAATTAGGAAAGCAGGGAGGGTTTAAC
>VMDR010029604.1:0-12659 GCA_007922815.1 Macrotus californicus
GAAGCCAAAGAACTCATATATATGACCCATGGACATGAACTAAAGAGGGGGAGTGTGGGGGGAAGGGGTTTGCAGGGAGGGGGGTGGGGGGAGGAGATGGGACAACTGTAATAGTATAATCAATAAAATATATTTAAAAAAAAATAAAACTGCAAAGGGTATGATGTTTACGCATGTCTGCATAGCCCTAAACCTCTCAAGTTTTTCCTCCTTGGTGCAATAATTCATCAACTTTCAATCACTAATAACCTTCTTCTTCTTAGTTCGATACTCAGGACAAGACAGGAAATGATTCAGTATACATTTACACAAGCTGATTCACTTACTGATAATATGTCTATTCTGTTAATTTTATATTTACCTTTTTAAATGGAAAATAGCTTAATACTCCCCAAATCAAAAAATTATAAAACTTAATGACTATATCCACAACTTAAATTCAGAAAAAAATCAGAATGACCTTAGCTGTGCACTTTGCGTAAAGCAATGCTATGACATTGATCTCATGCCCTCACAAGGAAAGCCAGGAAGCCCATCAAGTCCGCTTCAATACTCACCACGAAAGTGATTTGGTTGTGCCGCAGGTTAAGTTCCGTTAGTGAGTTCAGCCCGTTAAGATTGTCAACGTGGCTTAAAAGGTTCCTGGCAAGGTTTAAAACTCTCAAATCACATAAATGATTGACATTTTCGATTTTGGTAATCTGTTAAAAACGAGGAAGGGATGATTAGCAGGCACAAATCTCAGACATGTATGTTACAATAACCCAAAAATAAAATATGTAGCCATTAGACTAGGGGACAAGTTTATATGAAGACATTTAAAAACCTGTTTCTCATCTCAGTGATGTCAGAGGGTGGCGTTAGAGATCCCCCTTGGTCTCTCCCCTTTAAGTTTCAACAGTTTGAACAGCTATAATTCAACAAAGGATCCCCTGCTCAATGTGCAAACAAGTCTAAGAGATCCACGCATTGAAACATCTAAAGGTGGGCAAGTGGGAGTGAACCGAACTGGGGAGGATGAAAGGAGCCACAGACACAGCCTGGCATCCTGGAGCTCACGGTGGGGCTCAGCCTGGAGAGAAGAGGAATCAGGTTGTGGGTAGCACTTCTTTCGGCCAGAAGGAGGAAAGAGATTTAGAAAGCATTCCTGCAGAAGTGGGCAGTATGAACTGCACCTGAGCCCAGTGACCTGCAGGAACGAAGCACAGAGATGCAGCCATGGTTGGCCACAAAGTCTAGCTGACTTCCTTTAACCTCCCAGAGCTCACCTCCCTCACCCTTCATGCCCAGGTGCAGAGCACAACACATTATCTGCAAACCTGAGAACCAGTACTACAGAAACACTTTCCCTGAGCCACAGGAGGACTCTGTGACTAATCCCGGGATCCGGTGGAGGCACTGGGTGTGCCACAGAGGACCAAGGTCGTCCTTGCTGGAAGGTCAAAGCAACAAAGGAGGCAACCAGGTTCCCCCAGCGCATCCTACCCCCACACAACAAAGCTGTACTGCTGACAGTGTGTATGGCTGCAGGGGACATCACTGGGATGTCATGGATTTGAAGCCCTATCACCTACCACGTTCCCCTGCAGGGATGGTTCCCTGAGACCAGATGACCGCTTCACAGGGGAGGCGTCCACTTTCCCAAGGAACACAGGAAATTTTCTACCACCCTGCAGAGATCTGAAATGCCAGAGAAGTGCAAGAGAGCTAAAAAAACAAAAAACAAACCCTTCTGATTCAGTGCCACCTACTAGAAAACAATAGAAAGACCTCTTATCGATCTATTAGAGAAGTTCCACTCACACATAGATGCCTAGACAGAAAAAGAATCCACCAAATACCATGAATTAAACCAAAGTAATGAGGCAGCTCAGAAAGAAAATGAAAATTTTCCAGAAAATAAACTTAAAGACATAGAAATATATGATTTAAATGACAGAGGACTCAAGACTGCAGTTCTGAAAAGCTCAACCTGAGATGCAAAAACACACAGAGGCAGTTTCATGAACTCTGAGACCAAATCAATGAACAAAAAGAACACTTTACCAAAAAAACTCAAACTTTAATAAAGAACCAAGTAGAAACTCTGGAGGTGAAGAACTCAATAAAAGAGATCAAGAATGAAGAAGTGAGCTCAGGAAACGCAGCTGACCAGATGAAGAACTAGTGATATCGAGGACGGAAATCTAGAAATGACACAGAGGGAGGAGAGAAACACTTGAGCACGAAAAAAGCTAGAGAACTCTGCAAGGACTGTCTGACTCCACCAGAAAGCACAAGGTAAGGATAACGGACGCAGCAGAAGAAGAAAGGGAGAGGGAGAGAGGGCTTCTTTAAACGTGTAGTGGAGGAGAGCTTCCCAAACACGGAAAGAGCTAGGTCCTTGAGTCCAAGAAGCAAAAGGAACACCTAGTTACCTCAATCCAAAACGACCTTCTCCAAGGCACACTGTATTAGAGCGGTCAAAAATTAATGACAAAGAAAGACTTCTCAAGGCAGCCAGGGAAAAGAAGAAAGGAACCTATAAAGGAAAGTGAGTACAGGTTATCATTGGATTTCTCAGCAGAAACTCCATATGTTGGAAGAGAGAAATTACCAGCCAAGAATAATATACCCAGCAGTCATCCTTTAATGTGACGGGGAAATAAAGACCTTCCCAGACATACAGAAACTGAGGGAATTCATCACCAGAAAACCTCCGTTGCAGGAAATACTCGAGGGGGTTATTCTATTTGAAACAAAGAACAAAATGTCACAAAACTGTAAGTAAGATCACCAACAAACTTACAGCATAACAGGGATAATTTGTGACAATAAAACATAAAAGGAGAGGGGAGAAAAGTCTGGATTTGCAGAGGGTGGGGATCAGATGCATTCAAAAGACAAAGGACTCCTATAGACACACATATAAAACTTTCTTTTTTATAAACCTAATGGTAACCACATACAAAAAAACAAAAACTGAGACATATAACTTCAAAAAAATGAAACAAAGGAAGTACCAACAAACGAAAGCAAGAGACAGAAACACTAAGGTAAAGAACCAATGGAGGCACAGAACTACCAGAAAACAAAGGATAAAATGGCTACAGGACATCCTCACACATCAGTAATTACCCTAAATATAAATGGACTAAACTCACCACTAAGGAAGCACCGAGTAGCAGACTGGATTAAAAACAACAACAAACAACCATATTCTGCCTTCAGGAGACACATTTAAACCATAAAGACAAAGACAGACTCAAAGTGAAAGGGTGAAAAATGATTCTCCAAGCAAACAGCATCCACAGTAAAGCGGGTATAGCCATGCTTATATTTGACAGAATAGATTTCAAGATAACACAGGTAACAAGAGCAAAAGATGGACACTCTACAAGGATAAAGGGGATCAAGAAGACCTAACACTTCTCAATATATATGCACCCAATCAGGGATGACCGAAATATATAAAGCAACCACTAACACAACTAAAAGGATAAACTGACAAAAACACAACCATAGTAGGGGACATAGATACTCCATTGACAGCTCCAGACACACCGTCCAAACAGAAAATCAATAAAGAAGTATCGGCCTTAAGTGACACATTAGACCAAAGGGACATAATTGACATTTACAGAACCTTTCACTCCAGAACATCAGATTACACTTTCTTCTCCAGTGTATGTGGAATATTCTCAAGCACAAATCATATGTGGAGTCACGAAACTAGCCTCAACAAATTCAAGAAGATTGAAATCATACCAAGCATATTCTCTGACAACAATGCTTTGAAATTAGAAGTCAAACGCAAAAGGAAATTAAAAACACAAATATGTGGTGATTAAACAACATATACTAAAAATGACGGGATCAAAGGAGAAATAAAAGTTGAGATCAAAAGATATACAGAGACAAATGAGAATGACAATATGACATATCAAAACTTCTGGGATGCAGTGAAAGCAGTAATACGAGGGAAGTTTATACCATTACAGACCTAGCTCAGGAAACAAGAGAAATTTCAACTAAACAATCTAATGTTACGTCTTAAAGAACTAGAAAATGAAGAACAGAAGCAATCCAAAGTCAGCAGAAAAAAGGAAAAATAAAATTTAGAGCAGACTGAATGAAATGGAGAACAAAAAGACTATACAAAAATTTAATACAACTGGCTCTTTGAAGGATTAATAAAACTGACAAACCCCTAACTAGACTGACTAAGGAAAAAGGAGAAAAGCCTCATATAAACAAAATCAGAAATGAAAGAGGGGAAGTTCCCACAGATAACACAGGTATACAAAGGATCATACTGGAGTACTATGAAGGATTATATGCCATGAAATTCAGTAACATATATAACCTTCCTAGACTGAATCATAAAGAAATGGAAAATCTAAATAGACTGATAAAACAGTGAGAAAATTGAAACATCCATCAAAAACCTCCCCCAAAAATAAAAGTCCAGGACCAGATGGCTTCACTAGTGAATTCTACCAAACATTCAATGAATGATTGATACCTATCCTTCTCAACCTCTTCCAAAAAACTGAAGAAGAGGCAACATGTCCTAACGCTTATTATGTGGCAAGCATAACCCTGATACCAAGACCTGGCAAAGATAAAAGTAAAAAAGAAAACTCCAAACCAATATCTCTGATGAACACAGATGCAAAATCCTAAAC
The DNA here is from genome assembly GCA_007922815.1 of Macrotus californicus. NCBI lineage: Eukaryota > Metazoa > Chordata > Mammalia > Chiroptera > Phyllostomidae > Macrotus > Macrotus californicus. The sequence goes on from VMDR010029604.1 coordinate 4,668, forward strand.
AAAATGGTAGCAAATGAAATACAACAATACATTAAAAAATAATACATCACAATCAAGTGAGGTTCACGCCAGGGGCATAAAGATGGTTCAACATATGCAAATCAATAAGTGTAATACACACATTAACAAAACAAAGGAAAAAAATCATATGATCTTATCAACAGATGCAGAAAAAGCATCTGATAAGATACACCATCCATTCATTTATGACTAAAACACTCAATAAAATGGACACAGAAGGAAAGTACCTCAACATAATAAAGGTCACATATGACTAACCCTCAGCCAGTACCATACTCAATGGCAAAAAACCGAAAGCTTTTCCTCCAAAATCAGCAACAAGACAAATCTGTCCACTCTCACCTCTGTTACTCAACGTAGTTCTGGAAGTCCCAGCCCCAGCAGTCAGGCAAGGGACAGAAATGGAAGGCATCCAAATTGACAATGCAGAAGTAAAAGTGTCACTTTTTGCAGTTGACTTGATTCTTTATATAGAAAACCCTAAAGACTGCACCAAAAAACTAGAAACCACAACAAATACAGTCAAGTTGCAGGACACAAAATCAATGTACAAAAATCCACTGCTTTCCCATTTGCTAACAATGAAACTTCAGAAAAAGAAATGAAAAAAGTTCCTTTTGCAACTGCAACAAAAAGAACAAAATACCTGGGAATAAACTTAACAAAGGATGTGAAGGACCTACACACAGGAAACGACAAAGCATTATTAAAAGAGATTGAAAAGACCCAATGAAATGGAAACATATTCCACGTTCCTGGACTGGAAGAATCAACACAGTGAAAATGTCCGTATTACCTAAAGTAATGTACAGATTTAATGCAAACTCCATCAAAATCCCAATGACATCTTTAAAAGAAATAGAAAAAAATCACAAGATTTATATGGAACAAAAGACCCCCAAATAGCCAAAGCGATCCTCAGAAAAAAGAACAAAGCTGAGGGTATCACACTACCTGACTTCAAATTATGTTACAGAACAATGATAATCAGAACAGCATGGTATTGGCGGAAAAACAGACACACAGACCAAAGAAACAGAATTGAGAACCTAGAAATAAACCTGCACATATGTGGGCAAATAATTTTTAACAATGCAGCCAAAAACAACATGGAGAAAAGAAAGCCTCTTCAATAAATGGTGCTGGGCAAATTGGAAAGCCATACGCAAGAGAATAAAACTAGACTACAGCTTGTCCCCGTGTACACAAATTAATTCAAAATAAATCAAAGAACTAAATATAAGATCTGAAATAATGAAATACATAGAAGAAAACATACATACTGAACTTATGGACCACGGTCGTAGAAAACATTTTATGAATTTAACCCCAAAGACAAGAAAAGTAAAGGCAAAAATAAATGAGTGAGACTGTATCAAACTAAAAAGCTTCTGCACAACAAAAGAAACTGCCAACAAGACGAAAAGGAGCCAACCAAGGGGAGAAGATATTTGCAAACAATGGCTCTGACAAGGGGTCAATATCCAAAATGTATGTTTTCAACACCAAACAACCCAGTTAAAAAATGGGTAGAGAACAGAACAGACACCTCTCCTAAGAAGATATACAATCAGCCAACAGATGGAGACAAAGATGCTCAACTTCATTAGCTAGTAGGGTCATACAAGTCAAAAACACAGTGAGATACCACCTCACACCTGTTAGAATGGCTACTTTCAACAAGACAGGTAATAACAACTGTCGAAGGTGTTGTGGAGAAATGGAGCCCTCCTTCACTGCTGCTGGGAATGTAAACTGGCACAACCACTATGGAAAACAGCATGGAGGCTCCTCAAAAAATTAAGAATAGAGTTACCATATGACCCAGCAATCTTTCTTCTGGGTATCCAACCCCCAAATTGAAAACACTTATTTGCAAAGATATACGTACTCCCATGTTCACCGCAGCATTATTCATGGTGGCCAAGACAGGGAGACAACCAAAGTGTCCTTAGACAGACGAATGGATGAAGAAGAGGTGGTACATGTACACTAGGGAGCACTACTCAGACACAAGAAAAGGTGAAATGCTGCCACTTACAACCACATGGACGGACCTTGAGAATATTATGTTAAGGAAAATGAGTGAGGAAAAGCTAAGAACCATATGATTTCACTCATGTGTGGGATACAAAACTGAAACTCCGGTACAGAGAACAGTAGGGTGGTTACCAGAAAGAAGGAACGTGGGGGTGGGGGGTGCTACCAAAGGGTAAAGGGAGCCAAATATAGGGTGACAGCAGATGATTGACCACTTCGGGTGGTCGGCACACAGTGCAGTGTACAGATCATGTGTCATAGAAATGTACACTTGACACCTACATAATCTTATTATCCAATCTCATCCCAACAAATTTAATTTGAAAAAAATAAAGCTAGCTTAAGTTAAAAAAATGAAAATCTATTTCTAATTTCTTCTGTTGTAGATAATGTGAAGTCATCTAACTTGCAAAAAATAACTACAGGAACACAGCAAATATTTAAAGTCAATTTTATCAAGTAGTAAGTCCATCATCTGAGGCATCTCTAAGTGCCTAACACTGTGCCTGGTTCCATGAAGGTGACAAAAAGTATACGCACTACCTGCCAAACGGAAACGTACTGTGAGCCCACGGCCTTAGCTCACAATGTTTTGTCCCAGGAAGACGAGCCTCTGCAAGGAAAGGCGAGGAAAAGAAATGATGCCAAGTCCCCTTGCTCATCTCATGGACCCTGAAGCATCCTGAGAGCAGTCAAGAGTGAAAGGATTCAACCCAGTAGGATCCCCAGTGGAGGGGAGGGCAGACATTCTTTATTAGTGCAAGTGCTTAGGAGAGGAAGCGACGTTTATTCAGGGGGAAATCAGCGGACACTAGATTGGAACACGAGGGTCCGCACCACGGAGTACGCGGGTGCACATGAGCACTGGATGCAGTGCAGGCGTCAGAGCTGCCCAGTAAGGTGAGGGTGAGTGAAAACCACAGCTGTGAGGTGGCGAGAGCGCGACAGGGTTTGAAGCCACACCGTGGTAGAGTCTGTCGCAAGCACAGCACAAGGGCTGCGTCTCTGCAGGACACAGAAGGAAGGAGGAGACCTTGTGGGGACTTTATCGATCTTCCAATGTAACACAGTTCAAAACAATGAGTCGTGTACATAACACTTTTCTTCTGAACATTAAAAAACAAATTTCACAATCTCTAGAGATTAATTTTCTCTTCTGTACTGCCATCACAGTATTATTTAAATTTTTTATTTAATACTTCAAAGCAGATGTTAGCTAAAAATCTTTTTAGATTTATAATCCAATTTCTATGTTGTTATTTCTCTTACATTCAAGAACTATAATCTAGATTCCATACAGGTTTGAAAAACCTAAATATGCTTATGTTAAATTCAATCATAAAAGGTAACATTGAATCATGCTTTAAAATTTGTCTAAGATTGTTGGGTCTAGCTAATGTAAAATGAAAATAGACAAAATTATAAAAGAAGAAACAAAGTTATCACAGTATTTGCAGATGACAGAACCAAATAATAAAGCTTAGACAAAAATATTTCAAAAATAAATATGTAACAGAATTAAGAATGAATAAAATCACCAAAACAGACACTGTAGAAAATCAGTCAATGTCAGCATAAGCTTGAGGTACTATCCTAAGATACTAAGAAAAAATAAGGATAGGAAGAATAAAAGATGAGGATATGGAAGACAGACAACACAGATGTAACAAACGTAAGTGAAAAAGCAGTGTTTAAATATATAAAATAAAACTATTCTGAGCTCGAGAGAGAGAGAAATATAGAATGAAAGGGTGTAGTTGTATGACCTGCATGGGGTGTCTCCCCCCTTCTGCTAATAACCCCAGGGTGCTCCTTTTAGTCTGCGAATCGTCACGGTCATGGACAGAGCCACAGGCACAGAGTAAATGATAGAAACTTCAGGCAACGGGTGTTATGGGGGAGAGCATAGTCCTTCATTAGTTAATAAACCTCACAGCAAGAAGAGAAGGCAGGGACGTAGGAACGCCCAATTGTGAGTCACACTGATCAGGGAGAGGGTCCCAAGATAGACTATAGAGCTTCCTTTTTTTAAGTATATTTTATTGATTATGCTATCATAGTTGTCCCATTCCTTTTTTCCCCATAATCCCCCTCTGCCTGGTACCCCCATTCCCTCCAGCATTTCCTCCTCTTAGTTCACGTCCATATAAGTTCTTTGGCTTCTCCATTTCCTACACTATTCTTAACCTCCCACTGTCTATTTTGTACCTACCAATTTCATTTCTTATTCCCTGTATCTTTCCCCCTGTTCTCTCCCTTCCCCTCCCCACTGAGAACCCTCCACGTGATCTCCATTTCTGTGATTCTGTTCCTGTTCTAGTTGTTTGCTTAGTTTGTTTTTGTTTTTTTAGGTTCAGTTGTTGATAGTTGTGAGTTTGTTGTCATTTTACTGTTCATAGTTTTGATCATCTTCTTTTTCTTAGATAAGTCCCTTTAACATTTCATGTTATAAGGGCTTGGTGATGAACTCCTTTTACTTGACCTTATCTGGGAAGCACTTGATCTGCCCTTCCAAAAGCTCAATACTACAGTCTTTTTTTGAATAAGAGTAACCCAGACTGCTCTATCTGGATAAACACAACGTTCCTACTCAGCAATACCAAAAGGGTAAATGCTTTCAGGCAAGCAACCACAGAAAGGGCAAGCTCTCCCTGAAGGAAAAGATGTCACTGAAAGAAGAGATTCTTCTTGAAGCATATCTGTGTCCATGTTAAAGAAGGCATCTATCAAGAGAACAAATTCTAGTAGAACAGACAAAATCTAGGTCAGAAATTGAGAGTCAAACTCAATTCCTTTGCATTCTTCACTTCTCACATATAATCACTGCTAAATCTTGATGTTTCCACCTTTTAAATATTTATCAGTCTGCCCCCTTATCATGTCCCTATTGCTACTACTTCAGATCAAGCCATTGTCACTTCTCACCAAGATTCCTGGGCTAGACTGCTAACTGCTCCGTGTCCAGTCTCAGCCCCTCCATCTGTTACACTCCCCAGTCCATTCCTTAAACTGCACCATCGTTCCTTAGAACATTCTCACACCCATAGAGCAAATGCATTTTCACGAGCACACCAAGCACCATTTTTATTTCCAACAGAATTATTTTCAAAAGCCAAACATTATATATGTAATTTTCTTTTAGTTTTTTAACTACCTGATGCTACTTTTATAGAGCTGGACACTGTTTCATCTTGAATAGTTTATCTTCTGGCGTTTTAAAAACCTAAGGTCACCAAGACTGTTTTTTGCTTCAAAATACCCCAAACTTTTGTTTACTAGATTTAGATATTTTGAAACAAAACACAGATTTTCATTTAAAACTTCCTTCTTCTTGTTATAGATCCTTGAGAAATAATTTGTGTGGTTTCGATGTTTAATCTTAATATACAGACTATCCCAAACATATGCTGACATTATAAGAAACATAACACAGGTCATCTAACAAGGAATAGAGAATTTTTCATCCACATAATGGTTGGTAAATAATTCCTAGACATAATGTACAGATGAAATGATATGTTCCTCATTTATCAGGTGCTCTTATAGATCTTGGGCAATGCCCATGAATTGTTAAAACCACATATTTATTTCTCAAATATACATTTTTAAATGAACTTAACAAAATATTGCTACCAAAAAATGTTTCACTTGTAGCCACGGATAGTTTTTAAAATAGTAGGCTGCAACAGCGGTCCCCAACTGCTCTGGCACTAGAAACTGGTTTCACGGAGACGATTTTTCCACAGACGGGGGCGTGGGGAGGACAGCTTTACAGCCTGCCACCAGATGCAGCCTGTCACTGGCGGCTCCCTGACAGGGCTTTGCTGTGAGTCTGCAGGCCACTGGTTTATCATGGTGTCTGTGCAGTCACACCTCTCTACTGACGATGATCTGCATTTGCAGCCACTCCCCAGCGCCAGCATCAGCACTATCTCAGATCGTCGGGCACTGGGCTCTCTTCGGGAGCACGCAGCCTTGCTCCCTCGCGTGCACAGCTCACAGTGGGTTTATGCTCCCGTGAGAGTCTGACGCCACTTGATCTGGCAGGAGGCCGGCACGCGTGGCTGCAAACGCGAATGAAGCTTCTTTTGCTCGCACACCGTTCACCTCCTGCTGTGCGGCCCAGACTGAGCTGGTACGGTCCAGGGTCCAGGCGCTGGGGACCCCTGGGCACGGGATAGAAGAGCTCTGGCCTCTACCTACCTCTCTTACCTTATCTTTCAAAGTTCCTCAACACCTGCGCCATTCTCTAACAGTAAAAAAATACCATTTTGCTTTTAGTCTCAGTTCTTTTGCATATTATTTTCTTCTACTTACAAAACTCTTGAATTCCTCTGCCCTTCCCAACCATCTAACCAGGTAACTTCCCCTCTACCAGAGGGACACTAACCAGCCCGCAGAGCAGGCTGCCAACACCATGCCATACGGTGAACACACGGACAGACACGCCGCTGGGGCTGCACAAGATCAGACAGAATCTGACAGACAGGACGAAGCTACATCTGTCAAGGTTTCTTTAAGTTACATTAGCTTTTCTCCACAACGACTGGGATGCACAGCTGTCAGGGAGCCTAGAGTGGACACACTGAGGTCTGCGCCTGCTTGGCCGCAAAGGGCAGTGGCAGATCTTGCTCATCAACAGGAAGGGACTCCGGCATCGTCCCAGAACGTATGCTCGCCACCTCAGGAGAGGCTCTGCCTTCTGCTCAGGTATTCCTAAGTAAATACTACATTTCAAAGATTAAAATTTAAACGGAAGAGCAAAGGCTTAACATAAGGCCAAGATGCTCTGAGAGACGAGAACAAGGAGGGGAACAAAACAAACCAGACAGAGAAATTAGACAGACAGACATGGGGGTAGACGAACTGACGGACTGAAGAGAATAATGAGCCCAGATTGCATAGTTATCGGGAAAACGTAAATTAAAACCATAGGGAGACACTATAAAAAGTTAACGGGCAAAAGCTAAGAAGCCTGACGATCCCGAGTGCTGAAAAGGATGTGAGGTAACAGGATCTACTGTGTAGTACTGGCGGGAGTATAACCTGGCACAATCACTTTGGGAATCAATTTGGCACTACCTTTTAAAGTTAGACAGACAAATAACCTAACCCATCAATCTCACTTCTAGAGCTATACTGCAGAGTACGCATGGTATATGGAAGAAGCATGTACAAGGACATTCTTAAAAGTATTATTCCCAACAGGAAACAAAACAGAAAAAAAAAAGGAAACAACCCAAATGTCTATTAATAATAAACTGGATAAATGAGTTTTTGTTTAACCTCATCATGGAACACACAACAGTGAAAATGAATATATTACAGCTACTCAATCAAAAATATGAATTCCAGCCCTGGCTGGTGTGGCTCAGTGGACTGAGTGCCAGCCTGCAAAACAAAGGGTCGCTGGTTCGATTCCCAGTCGGGGCACATGCCTGGGTTACAGGCCAGGTCCCCAGTAGGGGCCGTGCGAGAACCAACTACACATTGATATTTCTCTCCCTCTTTTTCTCCCTCCCTTCCCCTTTGTCTAAAAAGAAATAAATAAATAAAATCTTTTAAAAAAATAAGGTGAATTCCAGTAATATAATATTGTATCTGAAAAGCAAAAACTAGATGATAACACTGATACCTTTTTTTAAATTAAGACAATGCTACTAAATGAAATATTATTTAGGCATACATGTATGTAATAAAACCAACTAAAAATAACTCATACAGCACCAATAAATGTGAAATCCAAAATAGCGGTTATTTCAAAATAAAGGAGGGACACCTAAGTAGAAGAAAATCAGTAGTCATGTTCTAGTTCTTGGGTGGGGATTGGCTAATGTGTATTTTAAAAATAAGATAATAAAAAACAAAATAAGAACAATTCACTTTCCAAAGTGATTGTGCCAGTTTATACTCCCGCCAGTACTACACAGT
>VMDR010029605.1:0-12682 GCA_007922815.1 Macrotus californicus
AAGACACCTTTTACAAATCTCAATGACTAGTTCTGTTTGGAGGGGGTATTGAATCACTACTTTGCTGATGCTGAGAAAGTTTAGTGTGATAATAAAGGATATTATTATTATTAAAGTTTATCTGATCACATTCAAATCCCAACTTTTCCACTTGCCAAGTAAGCAACTGTGGCTCTGTTTCATTTTTTGCATAAGAGAAAAAAATAGTTATTTGGGAAAAATTGTTTTCAGGACAAGCACTCAAGGGACGCTGGTAACATTACTTTGATAAGTGATTTTAAAGGTAAACAACTTTTTCTGGAAAGGGAAGTATGTGTGGGGGTTAGGTGGCAGGTGTCTAGGGAGGAAAACTGAACTGCACAGCCCCTAAGATAGGGATGCTGTTGTCTCCCTGTTATGCACAGTTCATGGGTTTTATCATCATGCTCCATGTGTGCATTCGAGGGACATGGGACTAAAGAGAATGGAATGAAAAATAAGAGAATATCCCAGTTGAGTTACTTTTCCATGTGAAGATCTGTTTGGACATGTTATCTAATCCTTGTAATCATCAAAGAAGGGAAGGTACCAATTAATTATTTATTTGCTTTATTCTTCTTCAAGTCTCTAAGTTGTATTTCATAGATTTTTTAAGTCATCATGAGTAGCAAAAATGGATAAACTTCCTGCTTCTGTCTGGTGGCCCACCCTTTCCCAATCTCCTCCTACCACTCTGGGTGGTTCTTCTGTCTCCTGCGTGGACTCCCCTTCCACTCATTCCAGGGTCTGGGCTCAATCTTTTTCTTTTTTTAAATTATTCTCTCTGAGAAACAGCTACCCCCTTAGCTTCATCTGCCACCTAAATTTTAGATTCTCCAATATCACATATTGAGCTGCCTTCTATTTAATATCCTCTGGATGTCTCAGTAAGAGTTCAACATTATCACTTCAAAAATAAATTGTCGTTTTCACATCCCAAATCTGTTTCACTTCCTGAGTTTCCTCTCTGAGGGATAGCCAGCCAACCATTCATTAGCCCAGGCAAGAAACTTGGTGGTTATCCTGCTTTCCTACCACTCTCTAACCCCAGTCATCTCATTGTCAATCAAGATCTACGGGTAATGTCTTAACTCCCTCCCGGTCTTTCAGTCTTCAGGTCTCCTAATTCAACTTCTCATCATTTCTTCTCTGAATCACTAACTACAGTAATGCACTGATCATCTCCAGGTGCTACTCCCTCTTTTCATACTATTTTCCATTACAGAGTCTGAGAGATGGACTCCTTATTCACATCAGCCCTCTCCTTAAAATCCGTTTCTTCAATCAACAAGTATTTATTCAGCATCCACTATGTGCCAGGCCCTGCTCTGTGGCTCAGGGCACTATGGTGACCATGTCCTTTCCTCAATGCTCTATACTGTATGTGTGTGTGCACATGCATATTTGTACATAGATGATGCTGTATCTATATGTCTACCAATACATATGTCTTACAATGAAGATATATCTCTATGCATATATTATATTTATACATGGACAGATACATACAAATGTTGTGTATATACGTAATATATATACTATATATATTGTGTGTGTATAGTATATATACTAAATATTATATGTACTATATATATGTATACATACATAGTATATATAATAGACATATAAGAGCACCAAAGCTGCCGAAGATTTTTATTTCAATTTGGAAATGCATTAAAAGTATTCTTGTCTTACTTGTATATTCATCCATTCATCCATTCAACAACTATTCTTTGGTACCTCTGTAATGCTTTCATGATAAAAAGTTCAAATTCATTAGTATTACATACAAGTGCCTTCCTGATCTCATATCTTTGCCTCTCCCTATGGCCATTCTTTCATATATCTGCTATATTCCAATCACAAGTTTTGTGCACAATGTAATCTTGTCTCCAGCCTGAAATTTGGCATTTTACCCTCTTCTACTGGGGATATCCTTACTTGCCTTACTCAGGGATACTGAAACTTACTTATTCAAAGTAATTCATCTTGACCCACCACAACTTTCAGGCTGTTAGAGATACCTCATTGCACATAAATCTATCCTGCCAGTGATCCACTTTTGTAATATTTGTTAATAAGCTGATCTCCACTGTGATCTCCCTCACACATCTCCATCATATTCACTTTCTGGCACAATGGCTAGCTCATAGTAGCAATTCATAAATGTCTGTTGAAGGAATAAGTGGAAAAATGAATTAGTAAATTAACTACTCTACAAACACTTGGGTCACATGCTTGCAAAAATATTCAGAGATTTGTTGAACAAAATGATTTCATTTCTTCTTCTAAAGAGTTCTAGAATGATGACCTAAAGATACTATAAAAAGTTATCCTAAACTGAGAATCAATTTAGTAGCAAAGGTAACTAAATTCCAACAACATTACCATCTTTTAAAGTATCTAAAAATGTATTTAACAACAAAAAAATACCAAAAGCAGTAGGAGATAGTTCCTAGATCTTTCTTATGAGTACAACTTTTTGTTGTAAAATGTAAATGATGAGGCCCACACCTTTTTAAATCCCTGCACTTCACTCAAAGGGCAGCTTGCCTGAAAATATTAATTCTTGAGCTCACCTTTACTTCATCTGCTGCAGTTCTGAGAAATGATAAAATCTCTATGTTCTTCATGTCTACTTCTCACAGTTTTGTTAAAGAGAGAGGACAGGCACACGTTGGAGATGTTACAGGTTTGGTTTTAGGCCAATACAATGAAGCAAATATCATGTAATAAAGCAAGATGCAATCTCTTTGCTCGTGAAGGATCTTGCCTTCAATTTGTACAACAAACAACAAAAATATGCAACATCTGTGAGATGCAATAAAACAAAGCATAATCAAAGGAGGTGTGCCTGTGTCCTGAAAGTACCAAACATTGAAAACTGGTGTAGCTGTTGAGCCTAATCTCTTCTCTCCCAAAAATGTGAAAACAGTGATTGGAACAACCAGTCTGCAGGGGACCTAACAGTAGCCCCCTGACTGGTTTGTGTGTTAGAGCTGCAGATCACAGCACAACAATCTTCGGCTTCCAGACCTTGTCAGGGATCCACCTACAAATAAAATGCATCTAGCCTGCTTTCTTTGATCATTTTCCAAAAAATCTGACTTAAAGAAATTAAGATTCTTCAAATAAAGGGTCATTTAGCATCACCAGCTTCTAAAAGGCTGAGTCTACTGCAAATTACACATAATGCTTAGCATAGTTAATGTGCTTGAAAAATGCTTTCTTGTGAAGCAATAGATATATGAATCCTAGAATGAAGATTATTACTTCATACAGGAAATGGAAAAGTTTATATATGTATTTATATATAATTTTATGTATAAGATATTACATATGTATCTATCTAAAGCCAGATGACCAAACAGCACAAGTAATATATGGATTAAAATTCAATCTGACTTGAAACAATTATGTAATGTTCTGAAATCTCCTAAAGTTATAGGGAAGTTAAATTTCCATCAGTAAGGCTATTTTATAATGCCGCATTGTTCATTAATTGTTGCTTGAAGATTGAGTATGAAGTAATGGATTCTATGGCACTTACATAATATTTTATATTTGGAAAGTGCTTTGCAATTGTGTGACAGTTAAATGTTAACTAACCTTATATCCATAATAGATGACAATAAGAAATTCCCACATGCAGAAGGACAGATTGAAACTTCTTTAAATGAGACCAGAAAACTTTTTATTAACTACATATGTCCTGTAAATTATTGACCTGTCTACATCTTCCATTTTATGAACAGTCTTTGAAGTTAAAAGTTTAACATATAACTATTCATTCCTCAATTTTTATTTGAATCTTAAAACAGAAACCACACTGACTCCAGAAATCACATATTTCTCTCTAATTAATATTCATCTCAAGTTGTCAATCTACCCTGTATATTAGTGCATGTTAGCATAAATATCTCTTCCTCAACTCTCTATACCAGCAATTTTCAACTGGTGTGCTGCAAGAATTTTAAAACATGCAATACTTGACTGTTTAGTTAGGGGCACCAACCTCTTTTCCCTTAGACTGTCAAATAAAAAAAATGACAACAGCCAACACAACAATAGCCGTCTAGTGTGAATGAATCAAAATTATACCTACTTTTTGTCATATTAGCCTAAATATATATTTTTGGTGCACCTCAGAATTTTAGTAATTATTTTATGTGTGCCATGAGATGGAAAAGGTTTAAAATGCTGCTCTATACAGTAGAAATCCTTTGTCAGTCAGTAGAAATCTAATAATTTCTTTGGTGTTATGGATCTTTGCATTTTTCACATCAAAGTTTTTTGGCTTGCTCATTATTTAATTGTGTTTATCCTTCAATAGGCTTGACCAATATGTTTTTCAAAAACATTATCTTTTCTCACTTCCTTCCTATCATATCACACTATGAACATGGGGCCTTTGGATAAATAATATTATTTATTCTTATAGAGATAATGTCTTTCAAAATCTTATATTAGTGAGATAGGTTTTTCTGTTTAGTTTATTTTTGTTTTAAATATTATTGGGTAAATTAAATAGGGCATGCCAAACCTACCAATGGGAAGAAACTCTTTAAGAGCCCACACAAATCACACCTTGAAAAATCCTACCTCAAAGTAGCTATTTGTTGAGAAATAATTGAAATAGAATTTAGGCTGATATCTGCTTAACAGGCCGTGATTATAGAATAAACTCACAGTTTAATTATATAGTGATGTGCTTGACTCTTTAATCAAAGAATCCAGAATGTTCACATTTCTGATTGGAGTCAGGAAAACCAAGCAGAAAGCACTGGAGGAGTTCAGGTGGCATCCCATACGATCTAGAAACAGGTTAGCGTGATGCAGAGGAGAAAGGGGCGGCGAGGTGAGGGAGAGTTTGCTGTATAATCATCACAGTGAGGCAACAGGCAGAAGAGAAGTGTTACGGAGAGTACGAAAGCATTGCAGGAAAATCAGGCAACAGAGCAGATGTGAGCATAATTTCAGACATTTCAGAATTAGGGTGGAGGTGTCTGATAGGTGTATGAAAGTTCAGAACTGGAGTTTGGGAGAGGGAGCCAGGTGGGGAGGTGGAAAGTAATGGATTTACAAGTCATCTGCATACTAATTTCAGCGGGTCTATTTTAAACAGCTATTTGGGTTTGCAAAGTCAAGACCAAAGTTCTGCATATTTCTTTCTGGACAGCACTTGGTTAAGCTTAGGTAAAGGTATCATAGCAACTGTTATATTATACAAGATTATATACAAGCAGAGAAAAATTTAAAGAAATAAAACCACCCAAGTACAATTCAGGACTGTTTTCATTAATTCTTAACTGTCATCACTTACTACCTATCTAACTTTGGCTTTCCACACAAAATGCCTCAAATACAATCATTTTGAAGTGGTTTTTTCCCTTGGGGAAAAAAATGGGATTGAGGTTAGTCTCAGAGTTGAGAATGTCATGGCTCTGGAGTGGTGAGTTTCTAAGGTTTGTTTTCTCTTTTTTTTTTTTTTTTAAATTACTTTATTGTTGTTCAATTACAGTTTGAATTTTCCCCCCACCACTCTCCCCCCTGAGGTTTGTTTTCTCTTTAACCCTAATCAATATGCTACTTCTAACTACCCACTTGTATCCACTTCAAGAAAAGTATTTTTCTTTTTTTTTAGCATTCTCTCTGCCGTAAGAGTTCTATCCTAGGCCCACTTCTGGTCTCCAAGTTTCTAGACTTGGAGAGAAAGAGAGATACAAAAATGAAACATTAGAATGAAACACTTGGGCTACATTATTTGTGACCATGAGACTGTAAAACTCTTCCTAATCAGACAAAATCATGGTCTCTTTTCCACCGCAACTTTTTGACCTTTGTAGCTAAAACTAATTATCGCTCATTTGCTTTACATAGTTCATCCCCCGTCAGCTCTGACACAGCTGATTTCAGATACAAAATCCTGGAATATTCATCTTTATCAATTTTACTAAAGTATTTTACAACTTTAAAGCACACTTAAATGAAGCCTTAAAACATTTAAAAAACGAAGATGAAAAGAAAGAAGTTTAAAGCAAGCATTAGTGTATACTCAATGTAGATTTGTGGCATACATGTTTTTTTGAGCAGAATACCATGAGAAGTTACAAAAGAAATAACTTGGCTCTTTTCTGTTATCAGAATTTAAGTTGTAAGGATGGACTCCAATGAGAACAGCCAATCTAAGGTTGAAGATCCAAAAATAAGTAAGTAAGTGAATAAATAAAGTTGCTGACCCATCTGGCACAGTCTGACAAATAAAAGAATAAATTCACATCAATATAAAAGATTACTGAAAAATAGATAAATTGTATTTTCACATTAATGAGACTCATGGAGGATACATTCCAAAGTCATAATCAACAGAAACACACACACACACACACACACACACACACACACACACACACACATTACTCACTATAAGGTAGCTAGTCTCCCTTTGAATATATTTAATGTTTATATGCAAATTTATTAGCAAATTTTTGGTATTTTTGTCTTACCATTTGAAAAGCATTACTTCCAACTTGCAAAGGAATTCTTATTTTCCTAGGATGTGCTCAGTTTCAATATCCACTTTACAGTTTGCATTCTAGGTGCATCCGGTGTTCTGTATACAATCTATGGAGGAAAAGATGAAAATGTGTTGCAACACTTGATGTGTTAGCAAGAAATTTTGTGTATCATGCAAGTTATTTATATAATTTACTGAGCCTAAAACAGCGATAATACATTGCCAATTTAAATCTTTACATAAGAGAGAAAATATGTGCAATTTGTAAGATAGTGCTTGAAAGCTGTTACGTTTGACACATTGCCATGACTTGCATCCATCTATTGTGGAGTCTATGGTGCAAGAGTACACAGCGATACATAAGGCTTAATATCTTTTTCCTTCTTACAGTTCTCTCATTAAAGCAGACTCAAGCAATGCATATTTGAAAATATTTCTTTTCCATGGTGTATATGTGAGAACAGCAACATAGCAATGTTTTCATTTTTATCTCAAGATTCTACTTAATATCCAAAGCATTCACAAGCAAAAATGAGTGAGCCCAACCAAGTGGGTGATTTAACAGGGGTGTTTACTGAAGTTTCTGCTGCAGAACAAGAAAGAAGAACAAAAACCTGAAGGCTGAACCCTAGCATCCCCTCTCACTGAGGTAAGTGCCTCCCCTCTTCCCCCCCTAATAGTTTAGGGCCCTCATCTGAGACAGTTCCCCAGGGGACAGTTTTCCCACTTCAACCAGTACTTAAATCATTGAGTTAAGGGAAACCAGTTAGTGCTGAAGCAGGATGCCAGGTAGGAATGTGAGAACTGGGCAGAAAGGAACATGGCAAGCAACTATTTCATCCGTGAAACTGAGCCTATTAATAACCAGAGGTAGCAAGGACAACCTGATTCATTTGGCGATGTTTTCCTTGGCCACTATTACTAATTACACTCATTTTCTTGGTCTGCTGTTAAGCCCCAGTGGGATGGAGTAGATGGGATATAGATAGGGTTGCCAGATTTAGCAAATAAAAACTCATGAGTCTCAGTTCAATTTGAATTTTAGATAATCTCTCTCCATCTCTCTCTCTCTTTCTATGTGTGTATGTGTCTGTCTGTGTGTGTGTACACATATATATACATACAGGGTGGGGCAAAAGTATGATTACAGTTGTGAGTACATGAAAGACAGTTTATTCTTGTATTATTATTTATAACTATTGTATTATTTCCCATATGAAAAACCGTAAGCCTACTTTTGCCTCATCTCCTGTATATATCAATGAATAGTTATTTTTTCAATTAATAAAATTGTTTGTTTATCTGAAATACAAATTTAACTGGGCAGTGTCCATTTTATTAGGCGACCTTAGAGATGGAGAGAAAGCCTGGAAGAAGACGAGCCTGTGAAGAAGAAGGGAAGAGCAGATGCGTAATGTCTGAGGTCAGCTCACTACTATCACGTGCACAGCCTCTTATTGACCCTCTCCATTTCCCCCCTATGTGTCTTAGAGGCCCGAGCTGAAACGTCCTCGTGAATTCTCTTCTACCTCTTCTACTCTCGCAGAACTTTGAAAGTCTATTGTGAGGTAAGAGCCACAAATATATTTTACTACATTTGGTTTTCCAAACTGCTTTGTTGTAAGGCTATGCTTTATATAAACCTTCTCCTGATGACCTCACACACTTTGAATGGATCATTCACCACAGATTTTTCTCTTGTGAGCATACGGTTTGTCTCCTGAGACCTAGAAATAGTCGAGACCAATGAGAACAGAAGCCTTCAAAGTGCCTTTAGCTCAAGGCTTTCTCATCAGCCAACTGCTTTCACAAAAAATAAAAATTAAAAAAAAAATCTCAAGGGAATTTTAACCCTCCCCATAAACCAACACCTTAGTCTGACTTCTTTTTTAAAACTTGTGTGTCACCATTACATACAAAAAGACATATTTTGGACGACTCACTCAGGACAGGTGCTGTGACAAGATTCTATTCCATTCCTAAACTCATGGAGTGCAGCCAAACTTTATAAACCTGGGGCACTTCGGCCATCATGACTGATAAGATGATGGCACACTTGGAAATTTCAGTCCAATCAGCCACCTAAATTATATTTACACTTTGTTCTCTATGCATCTGTTTTATCGGTCTGTCATTACCGGGGCTGTGTGAAGTGCAGGGCTGTACCCAGGGGCATCCTAAGTGAGATCTACAGCCATGTTGGATCTGATTGAATTCTTGGTAGCTACAGGGTTAAGGAGAAGCTCTTCACCATTTCTTCAATGAACTCATGCCTTGGCTCTCCCTCATGCATATAGAGTGCAGCTCACATAGAGAGTGAGCGCATGATGCTGTGATCTCATCCTGTAGTGGGACATTACTTTGTTGGCTCCCACACTTGAAGCAATTTGAATTTCTCAGCAGCCATACATCACCGATTTTGACAGAATTTGCAGGTCTGTTCTTAAGTCTAGGCCTAATGGATGAAATGAAATTTGATGAGCTCCCAAAGTTGGACAACCTTCAGAATGCTGAGACAGACCAATGAAGAAAAAAAAGCCCTTGTGTTCTCCAAAGAAAGAGCTGGTGTTCTCCCAAACTCAGCTTCCCCAGTGCTTGTGGCAGGGTCCTGTTGTTTCAATGAAGAGCCATTGAACTTTGCAAACCAGCAGGTTGTCTCTAGGATGATAATATCTTCTGAGAGTCCAAAATCTTTATTCAGCCCTCCTGTTTAGCCCAGCAAAAAAGGTGGCATGTAAAGCATGAATGTTACCTAACACTCACCATCTAGCAAAATGAGTTGTACATGCAAAGGAGATAATAAATATCAATCCATGCTTGATTATCTCCAAGAGAAAAGGCATGTTATAAACCAGTTCAAATGGTTAGGGTTAAGTTTCTTTATTTCGGGTTTTGCTTTTTATTTGTTTTGTTTGGATTAAAATTCATCTCAACTTCTTTTGATTAAGATTGGTTTCAAGATTAGTGCCCTGAATCTATTCCTGTTGAACTTGTATGTTTAGAATGACAGCTAATAACATAGTTTTCAATGAATCAGTCTTCTGGTACATTTGTTAGATGTACTATTTCAGGTGAATTTTTTTCTAAATTTGCCTGAAATATACAAATTTCTCATTAGTATATTCTATTTCTTTTCAGGCCAAAAACAGCATGAAAACATCTCATATTTATTTTTGTTTTATACACTGTGATTTTGATGTGTCTCTGATAATAGTTGGTATGTAAAACCAGATAAAAGCCATTGACCTAGATAAAACAATTTGCTGTATAATGCTGGAAGGAGTGTTGAATTTAAGATTAGATCCTGTCTTTTGCTTCCTCACATACAAATCATATTCAGTAATAAACATCTGAATAGGGTGAAAACATCGTTTTGCATAATGGAGCTTTGTTTTCTTTACTTATTAGTTAAGCTCAGCAAGGATGGAGGGCAGGGCTGGCATGGAATTGATGTGTCTGGATGTATTATAAAACATTACAGCTGAGCTCTACAGCCCCTGAGCTGAGGTCAAGTGAAGGTGGAAGAGATGACTTCATGCAGACTCCTGCCAGAAGCTTGATATCTGATGTCGACTGCTGACAACAAGCCAAGTGAACGCACTAAAGTTTGGTGCCTCATCTGACTGCATAATCGGTCTACACGCCCAAGACTAAACTACTTGTAAAAACTGAGGAATTATCAGCGTGATGCAAATTTTACTTCAAAGGAAAGGAGGTGCGTAGCTGTATTCACAAACCACCGCACTGACCTGACTTTGAGCTGCGCATATTAACACTAACACATATATTTGACTCCATGCACTTTAAATGAGGATAAATTTTAGAGCTAAACTTCTTCCTTCCAATAAAATTATCAACTCAGTATAATGTGCATGTGTATTTGCATGCTGCCTGTCCTCTCCCACATTAGAATATAAGGTCCACGAGAATGGGAACGGTTGTCTGTTTTGTTCACTGATGTACGAAATCCCCCAGCACATGATCTCTGTCCCATAGGAGGCAATTAAGAAATATTAATTAAATGAATGTTAAATAATGGAAATAGGAAACACTGAACTCAGGTCACTACTGGATAGAGAAAGGACAGGAATAAACTGTGAAGAGTTATACAGGGGCATCACTTGTATCTGTAATATCACCTTAAAAAAACATCTGAAATAAATATGCCAACATCTTGAGCTCTGACACCATTCTGCCACAGTTAGGAGGTAGGACATAAAAAGCAGTTTTCAAAATTGGTTAGAGCACCTACCATGCAATTAAAATTTATATATGGTTTTGATTCATATGGAGAAAAAGTTAAAATGTTTTCTTCTTGGTTTACTTTCAAGATTATTTTAAAGTTATTCTTTGCTCTCTTATCATCTGTGTCATTGTCTCAGTTTTGTCAGAAATGGTCATGAGAGCTTCCTTTATTTATTTATTTATTTATTTATTTATTGCTTAATTTATATTCTTTCAGATAAAATATTATAACTGATAGTTTTAGGCTATTGAATAGTCAAAGTTTTAACATTTACCAATGTATCTGAGTGACTCGAATTATTCAACCTCATCATGACTTTAGGGTCCAAGTTATTTAGACAAAAGGACTTTATTAATTAAATTGACCAAATAAGTTTAATTCTCTATTTTACTTTGCTTCCTTCATCCTTTGAAGACTATAGAGAGCTTCCTAACATATATTACACACTAGCTCCTATGCCTGTCTCTCAGACTATAAGATTTTTAAAGCTGAACAAACTTCCAGTGATTTTCTGAGTACATAAAGGCCGATGCCAAACAAATGATACGCAGACTGAAAAAGTCAGTCCTAAATCTCGCGCGTTGACACTGACACATTTCGAGTTAAATAATTTCTTTGGCAACTGTTGGCAGTTGGAAACAGTTCTTGGCTGCCTGTCCTGGTCTCACCATACCTCAGACTTCAAGTCAACTCCATGGCCTCTGGAGGAAGCAGTACAACAGGTCTGTGAGTACCCCAAAAGCTCCCTTGAAGGGATTTCACAATAGAAGAATCTAGAACATGTTATAACCCATTTCTAAAGAAGTTTCTCTAAGCTACACCATACAAAATGGTCTACTGGCCTCCTCTCCATTCCTTCATCCAAAGGATACTTTCCGAATTTCCCTGCCCTCAGGCAGATGGACCTAACAGTAGAATATTGTGTTGGTGTTGTCTGTGGACAGACACATTCTCCTCTCTGCACAAAGTCATATGGCGAGTCTACACACATCCCTTTGGAGATTTGGGGGCTCTGTTTTCCTCCAGATAAGTGAGGAAGAAGAGAGCCCTCAAAAGTCATGCAGAAAAAGGTAATCAAGATTCTCAAAGGCTATCCAACTTGGATGTTCTACGGAATATTTAAGGAATGTGTGAATGATCCTACCTAAGGCTTTTCTTAATTGTTTTTGGATACAGCTCTTTTTCCCCAGGCAGGCTTGGTGCACTTTCTTATTTTGTGCCTTTGCTCCTATGTGCCCTCCACCATAATGACTGTGCATCCTCTGCCAGATGGATGTGACCCCCATCCTTCAATGCTCAGTGTGAATAGGACCAAACTCCCTCTCCATAGCCGTCTTTAGTTCTTCCTCTGAATTTCCTTAACATCTTTATTTACTGATCTAATTATCTTTAGATATTTGCAACATATTTAATAGCTATTCTTGTGCTTTAGACAGACTTTTGGAAACTAGTGGGTATTGTTTTTTTTTGCACCCTACATCTTAACCAGAAAAATGTTTTACATGCAATAGGCTGTCAATATACTCTTATACATGGTGAATACTAACTGAACATTACCTCTTTTTCCATAGAAGAAATAGCTTAAAAAGTTGCATTTTGATTGCATATCTTTTTCCATTTCTAGTCACTCTTCTACTTCCTTTATAAAATAAAATTCTGAAGATTCAGCCTATCTAAAAAAAAAAAAACCTTAAAAAAACAAACTAATAACAGCAGCTATAAACCAGCTGCTACACCTTTTAAGCTCCAGGAATTCAGTATTATCTGATTTCCCAGGCATCTCCGAGTTGTTGAATGTTTGATTCCACATTAAATGCTGATTAACTAAATGATTATTCAGATTCTTGTTTCTCTCCTATTCTGCTTGGCCCTGAGATAGAAGATAGCAACAGAAAAAGCTG
>VMDR010029606.1:0-12674 GCA_007922815.1 Macrotus californicus
GTCGCCATTTATCCCCCTTTTCCTTCTTCTACCTCCCCCGCCCCCCGTGTGCATTCTTATAAACCCAAACAGAATGGTCTCATCAAGAAGAAAAGCATCCTCAGCCCCTGACACGGGAGAGTTGCTGCTTAAAGACACGTCCCATCATACTCATAAGTGACAACTTCTGAGTGCAGAAACCCATCAAACGGCCTTCTCCATGCACTTCCGTGAACAGAAGACTTGAGCGCTCAGGGGATCTATTTGTCCTGTATTCACCACCTCTGTGCACTAATTTATGAAGGCCTATGAGGTCACCGAAGTAAGCATTAGATGAGAGGGTGCATCTCATGGTTTACCATAACAGAGTTTCCCATAATACAGTACTTAAAATAGCAAGTTCCCGTCAAACAGGCCAAAGAATCCTCAGCTGACGTGTGCAGAGGTGGTCCAATGGTTTTTGTCTTCAGCCTTCTAGAGTGTTCTTTCCAGAGGAAAGGGCTGAAGTCCAAACAAGAGTACAATTTTTACTGAACATTGTAGGCTGAATGGTATCCCCCCCAAGTTCATATGTTGAAGGGTTAACCCCCAGTACCTCAGAATGGGGCCGTATTTGAAGAGAGGTCTTTAGACGGGTCATTACGTTTTAATGAGGTCATTGGGGTGGGCCCTGATTCACTGAGTGGTGTCCCTAAAAGAAGAGGAAATTTAGGCACAGATATGCACACTCGGAGAAGAGCGTGGAATGCCCGGGAAGAAGCCAGCCATCTACAAGGAGGAAGGCCCCAGGAGAAGCCAAACCTGCCAACACCTTGACCTCGGACTTCTGGCCTCCAGAAATGGGAAGAAGTAAGTCCCGTCGTGTCGCACTTTGGGTCCGCAGCCCCAGCACACGAATCCTCCAAAAACCGGTGTTTTCCCTCTACGTGACTCTAAGCCAGTAAACGGCCCCGGACGGGTGGAGAGGGTGGGCCTGCAGTGAGCCCTAAAACAGAGGTCACCTTAGGAAGAGCTGCTCTGACCGCTGTGTGATTACGGCAAAGGCAGTGCTTGGGTCCAGGAAAAAGACAAAGCTGCTTTCAGAGGGAGGCAGGGAACAGAAACTTGAACTCCATCTGTGCAGGGCCACAGATAAAAGCAGATGTGTCTGCAGTGCATCTAGTGCATCACGCCTTCTGCCTGTATTTGCTTTGGTCAAAACTCAGTCACTTGGCACGGTCTCAGCATACCGTTTAGAAGCAATAGGGAAGGCAGTCATGCAAGGCAGGTGGGGGCTGGAGGGGTGGGGGGCGGGGTGGGGGGTGAGGGCCCAAGAGGCTCCCTGCCAGCTGTGTCCACAGGCCTTTGTTTGAAAGATGCAATTTCTCTAATCAGTGTTTGCTGAAAGTGATCTCTGTTTAGAGTCCGCCCTGCTAAGATTAAGGCCCTTTCAAGAGTGAGCAGGAAGCAGTTTTAAATGGCTTGCTCTTCTCTCTTGGAAATTGTTTCCTCGCTGACAGGAAAGCCTGGCGAGTTGATGTTGAAAAAAGTATGTGCAGCTATGACATTTTCTTCTCCTCTATATGGTGTGTGATTTTGAACAGCTTTTTTCCCCTTTTTCTTCCTCTTTTCTTTTCTTTCTTTCCTGCCTCCCCTCCTCCCGCCCTCCCCCTTTGAACAGAGCTGTCTTTAACACGCCTCTCACAAGACACATATACATTCCCAGCTGAGCATTCTCTTCCTGCATTATCTGTCAATCCCAGGCTTGCTCATAGATTCTGTCTAGAAGGGGCAGCCCCTTAAAGCAGGGTGGGACTGTCTCATTGCCCCTGGCCCACCCAAAGGCACAGAAATCATTCACTCACCAGTTGGTAAAGAGCAAGGGAGTAAGTGGGAGGGAGGTGGCTGCTAAGGAATATTTATCAAGTGTCCCCTTTCTCCTGCTCTGACCACCCTCTGTCCTGGGAGCATCCTGGTCCAATCTGGGCTAATGTCCTTGTCCTTATCTGACTTCTGAGGGCCAGTTCTCCTTCTGTTTGTGTCCAGGCACGTCTGTTTTTGCATCTTCCCTGTGAACTGCCCTCAGGGAGGCTGGGGAGTCTCTGTTCCACTGATCATCTGTCCTTCAGCTAGGCAAAGGGCCAGCTGTGGAGAAAGAGCCCCAGGGACGGCCCCACCCCAGCTCCCTGAGGGACTGGGCCTGCAAATGTGGCCCTTGTTGCATAAGGAAATTCCACAAAGGTTGGGGAGGGAACCTGGGAGGAAAGGGTGTCTCCACTATTGTGCCTGAGAACAAAGGAAGCAGTGGCAGAGGGAGGGTGCTGTCCCATCTCAGGGACCAGCGTGTGATTTCCTGGAGCAGCTGCGCTTGAGAAGCAGCTCCTTAGATTCGGACAGACTGCCCCTCGTTGACAGTGTGACTGTGGAACTCTTACCTGAAAACGGAGGCCCTTTGCACTGGGTGGGGCCCTCAGCACCACCTTCCGTGCATCTGAACCTCAGGGTGCGGATCAAAGGAGGGCCTGGCCCAGGGAGACCCACTGCCCACCCCATCCCATTGCAGGGAAGTCCCCTTCACATGTGTGTGTACCACTATGCGTACCCCCAACCCCGCACACCCAGGGCTAGAGGATGGTGGTTTGAATGCTTGCCAGGGAGAACACCAGAATGTCTAGTAGGTAAATTAAGTTAGGAAGAGGCCCCCACCTGGCTCCGAAGCTGGGACCCTCAATGGTGGCAGGATTCTAACCTTCAAGGTTATGCACGTAGAGAGAGATCTTAGTCTAGGGGTGTCTTTCCACAGACTTCCTGTCAAACCAAACCAGAGGACGTTTGGGGTCTGCATGATCATCTGGCGGTCCTTCTGCATGGGGCGGGCTGGCTGGACGTGATGAGATCTGAAACCCAGAGAGACCTTCTCTTAGTGAAGTTATAACCTTTACTGGTACCCTCATGTCTGCTCCTTATGGCTTAGGGGACAGGAGGAGCCCAGTCCTTCTAGGCAAGAAGGACCTAGGATACCCAGGGCACATTCAATACACACATGGGAGGCCTGTGATTAGGTCCAATGCTGCCCAGAGACAAGCCTGTAAGGCTCTCAGCAGAATTTGCTTCATTTAAATGAAATAATAATGTTAAAGAAATAATAACAAAACTCAGCATTACCCTAGCCCCTCTGTTGTCACTCTAACCTTCTCTCACTTGACGCCTGATCCCTAAGACGAGCTGTCCCGAGACTTGTACACCCTCCTTCACTGGGCAGGGGCTGGCAGGGTGGTGTTTCTGGATCTCTCCGGTGACGGGGGAATAGTCACAAGTCCGCATCAGGTGCCCTTTGATTTCTAGACTCACATGGAACCTCGTGCAGGTCCATTCAGGTTTGCTTGGAAACCTCAGGGGCAGTGATCATCAACCCCTCTTGCCCCATTCGAGGCCACGTCGAGAGCCCGTGCATGTCATCACCGACCCTTCTGGGTTGAGGACCCAGGCCAAGGTCCTTCTGCCCAGCGCCCTTTGCGCCAATAGAACGAGACCGAGTTTGCTAAAGCAGAGAAGAAACTTTATTCTTTGGTCACAGAATGGAGAAGGGTAAATTTATGCTCTAAGGACACCTTCTCCCCGCCTGGGATGGGCCTTCTCGGTGTTTATAGGTTCAGGCATGTGTAGTCCCCAGCACCATCTGGGTTTTGTGCCCGGCACCTTGGTCTTCGTGGTGGGGAACCCTGTCGGTTCCTGTAAGCAGGCACAGCTCCTGACGTGATTTAGGTAGTGAGAAACACTAGGGTCCTTTGGATGACAGACCGGTGACAATGTGGCAAAGAGACTGAGGCACATACACACACAGACAACTCACTCCCAACGGGGGCCGGGGAAACCACTGTCCAGGCCCTAAGTGACCTTCCACGGTGGGATCTGGAAACTCTGACGTGCAGGAGAATTCAAATAGGGGAAGAACATTTCCCATGAGGCGATGCTTCGGCTCCTGGGCATTCAGGGCACCAGTGCCTGCTGCCCCCCTGTCCCTAGGGCAGCATCTGCCACGAGAGCTGCTCAGTGCTTCCCACACAAAATCGTCTCAACCGAGGCTTGGGTGGAACCCCCAGGCCCGGAGCATCAGCAAAAGTGCCCCTGGGGGTCATTCTAGTTCATTTGCCTGGAAAGCCAAGGGCTACAAAGCCAGGCCAAGGGGTTTAATTGTATCTTTCCACCTGGGATCAGAAGAGGTCTTCTTTCAAAGCTTTTCTGAACCAGGAAAGGGGCAAAGCACTAGCCCCACTGAGAAGACTTGAGTGTGACTGGAAAGAAAAAGATTTAAGGACAAAGATGTTATCAAGCATCTTGGGGCAAGACCACAGCTGCTTGCTACTTTTGCATGAAATAGTGGAAACTCAGTGTTACAGAGCAGGCTTCAGGGTCCAGATGAGCCTTCTTTCCCTCCTGGGTGGGCCCGCCCAGAGGTCTAATCCTCCACAGGATTAGGGGCAGTTTAACTAAGTATCTATCTATTGCACATTTGAACCTTTACTTACTCAGATTCCACCCTGCTCTGGAGGGGACTTAAACCAGGGACGGAGGACTGGGTGGCAGGAAGGTGGTGGCAATAACCTGAGACGGAGGATTAGCAACTCAGGTTACTGTCCAGCCACTCACCCACTAGGTGCCCCTCTCTTTCTTCAGCTAGAAGGTGAGGAATCTGGGTTTCCACCTCCAGAGTTCAGTGATTTGAGATGAGAAGCCAAAATGACCAGAGTGAAAACTGGGACATAACCTGAGAAATCTGCATTGCCTTTGACGGGCCCCTTGGCGTGCTGGAGCCTCAGAGCAGTCTCCAATTTTCTGAAGACTGAAAAAATGCAGCTTGAGTGGAAATACTCAGCTTGGGGCCGTATCCCATCCCACAGTCAAAAAAAAAAAATATTCTTATTCCCACCAGATGTATACATGCATCATCCCAAAGGGGTGATGCAACCAGGGAGCACGTCTGTGATTTATTCTGTTCCAGTGCGCCTTTTGGGAAAGAGAAAACAGCTGCTTCTTTTAAAAGACTTTTTTAATGCAAATCAGTCCATCAGTAAGCTTTAAAAAGCCCAGAAGCCCTCTGAGTGTTTGTGACTATGTGGAGAGAAAGTGTCTGTAAGGAAGCAAAGTTAAAATGGGGTGTCCTGAGAAGAAATCAGGGCACAGACACCCAGAGGGAAGACCAGATGAAGGCGCCGGGTGGAGGAGGCCCCCTGACGGCCGAGGAGAGCGGCTGGGAACCTCAGGGAGAACCAGCCCTGCCGACACCTTGATCTGGAACTTTCAGCCTCCTGAAAACTGAGAAAATTACTTTCTGTTGTTTAAGCCACCCAGTCTGCGGTACTTTGTTATGGCTGCCAGAGCAGACTAGTACACACAGGTATTCATTCATTCATTCATTCATTCATGCAGAGAAAAGAGGTATATAGCACATACTGTGTCAAGCCTGAGCAAGATCCTGGAGCTGCAGAATAAAATATAACCACTGTCTTCACATAGGGCCATAAGTTAGCAAATATGAGAGTCATACACACATGTGTTATTATAGAGGAATGTTATTGATTTGCATCCACATTGTTCCAAAAATTATTTCAAAAGTATAAACAGAGTATTATGGAGACTTAACCCAGAGGGATGCAGAAAATCTTCACAGAGGTTCTGTGAATCGGAGGAATCTGACAGATCAGCGAGCCAGGGCCATGTCATAACTTCCATGGGCCCAGGCACTGCCTCTGTGGGCTCCTTCCTCCATTAAAAAAAAAGTGTTACCATTATATTTTACTGACTGAAGTGGTAAAAGAAAAATATGTAGGCACTTGGCTCAGTTGGTTGGAGTGTCGTTTCTGGTACCAAAACGTCGCCAGTTTGATTCCCGGTCAGGGCACATGCCTAGGTTGTGGGTTCGATCCCCAGTCAGGGTGCATACGGGAGGCAACTGATTGATGCTCCTCTCTCACATCGATGTTTCTCTCTCTCTCTCTCCTTTCCTCTTTCTCTAAAAATAAAATGGAAACATGTCTTTGGGTGAGGATTAAAAATATATATTACATATTAAAGCATTTTTTGCCCTAAAAGCTTATTTTTTTCTCTTAATTTTAAAGGAAATGAAAACATTTGCACTGGCCCCTAAAAGTCTTGTGGACTCCAGGCACAAGTGACTTCCATGCCTGATGGCCCTGGAGGCGAGGGAAAAGGTACCGTGTGTAAGAACTCAAGGCCAGGAAACCACATTGCATGTCTGTAAAATTGCAAGTTCGTTGGGGCTAGAGCTACAGGGAAGCTGTGCAGAGGAGAAGAGGCCGAAGAGCAAAGAGGCAGGCCCAGGCCAGTTGAGAGAGGCCTGGAATGTTCCACTAAGGCCGTGGTGTGCTGGGAAATGCTTATCAGCCAGCTCTTTGGAGAAAAAAAAACAAAAACACCCTGATTTGTAGCATCTGCCAGTTTCGTGGGTGTAAACACTCCCACCACGGCCGACTTCCCACGGCCCTGGGCGGCACCGCAGCATTGGAAAGGGATGCGAGCCATCAGCTCCAGCCAGCCCGGCGGGTCTCAGTGCATTCTGCACTAACGCCGGAAGGAGGGGTCCTGCCTCCAGCCGTGGGGAGCCTTTAAGTAAGGGACATAATAGGACCAGGTTTTTATTTTAAATCACTCTCTGTGTCTCTGGTAGAATTCGTTTGGCTGCAAGTAACAGAAGAGCCAACTAAAATCAGAATAAACTATCAGGAAGCCTACCGACACACGTGAGAAGTCCAGGAGCCGAGGATGCCCTCTCTGTCTTCAGTCCGGCCTCCACAGCGCTGGCTTCATGTTAAAGCTGGTTCTTCCAGGGGCTGGAGAACCAACAGAGGCTGCATGCATCACTCACACCCATGGGGGCTCCCCCTAGCCCCCTAAGATTAAGAAGCCCTGTCCCAGAGGCTTGTCCCCACACACCCCTCCTCCTGTCTCGCTGGGCAGAATCAGGTGCACGCCCCTCCCTAACCAAGGCTGGAGATGGGGCTGGGACACCCCTTGCGTCCGTGGTCAGTTCCTGGGACTAGGTCAGGGTCAGCTTCCCCTGAGGTGCAGGGGCTCTGTGGGGAGGGGAGGGTCCCTGAATAAAAATCAGGTTGTGAGAGGAAGAAAGAGGGGGACAAGGTCATTGGGAAGGAAAAGGAGGCTAATGGATCTCGGGAAGGGAAGCAAGCAACAGCTGTATTGCACTCTCCTAGGACTGTAAAGACGGGCCAGAGCGGGGTGGGGTGGGAGGGAGGTCAGTAAGGACCCTCTTCTAACTGACAGGGGGCGCAATGAGGAGTGGCTGAGTTCCAACAGTGCCCACAAAGAGGGTGGAGAGAAGGAGATGAATTTGACAGGTGTCAGAAGGTAGAATTCGTGGCACTCTCAGAACCCGACTAGAAGAAGGAGCAACATTAAAAGGCATCCTTATAGAGAATTGTAAGTTGAAATCTGCATCATTTCATTCACCAGTGACACCCCAATAAATTAAATATCTTTTTTTTAAAAAGGCATCCTGAGCGGTTTGGGCTGACACTAACCAAAACAGGGAACATGAACAAACACAACTAAAGATGAGGAGAATGCACTCCGTTTTGTGCATTTTGAGTGTGCACGGGACATCTGAGATGTCCAGGAGCAATTTCAAAACTAAGAGACAACATTTCCTTGAAAAACATGTAGACTGAGAAAAGAGGGGATGAAATGAGAAATGTGTAAAATATCAGTATTTAGGGATGTCATGGGGGAAAATGATGCAATAAAAGAATAATCCAACTTTTGGGTTGGGACCCCTAGCTTAGAAATTTAGACAGGATTGCTTAGAACTCCACATTCCGAGTCCCTACGCTCCGTGTGATTTCTGCAAGTTCCCAGGGGCTAGCCCTCTCTGCCTGCCTCTGGCTCCCAGCATCTGCACCCTGAGGTGTCCCCATGAGTCCCTGGAAAATTCAGCACCAGACCAAAAGCAGTGACAAGAATGGAGGTTTCACGGAAGATTTAAAAGGGGACGCAGCAGGGGTTTAAAACCTGTGTGGCAGTAGACACTTCCGTCCTAAACTGCTGTTGGGATTCACCACTATGGTCCCAGTTCCTGGACGCAACAGGAGCTCAAGATCTACTTCCTGAATAAAGGAATGAACGAGTAAAGGCTCTTCCTTGTGGTCCGCCCCCAAACCAGGCTTTAGATTCCTCTTCTTCCCGCACAGACCCCACCGTGGCGCCCGACCTTCGGAGTTACTGGTACACCTCAATGGCAGCTCTCTCTGGCTTGAACCCTTTCATTGGCAAGCGAGAGCCCATCAAGCTGCTGAACACAATGAAGATACTCTCTTCTACCGCCTCGTGATCCCTCCTTAGAGATCATTTGGGTTATCAAAGAACCAAATCTCCTTTGTGATGGCCAAAGTAAAAGAGAACGTACCATCATGGAGGACAGGCCACACTTACTGATTGCACAGTTTTAAAGCGTGAAAAGGCCAATCTTAAGTTTTCGTTAGAATAAAGTGTCCTGTGCGCGTGTGTGTGACTGAAATTTACCGGAAAGACCAAAGCAGGGGCTCTCAGCCATGGCTGCACACAGAAGCCTCCTGGGAGGCCCCAAGCCCCCGATGCCCAGACCTCACTTCAGCATCTCTGCAACTGAGACCCAGGCACCTGCCGGGGCTGAGACAGGTGGGTGCCGCCAGGAGACGGTGGAAGGGAACGGGGAGGGGCCCCTGCAGAGAACGATGTCACAACAAAAAGGAAGCTGCGGGACCATGGGTGTTCCCTGTAGTATTTTGGGGATTTGGCCATTTACAAATGTAGAAAATGAACAGTATTTAACTCTACGAAGATTAAGTAATAAGGGCTAATTCCCGTCTGTACGTCACAGAGAGGCAGGAGGATGATAGGACACTGACTGTGAGCGCCAGAAGCCGTAGAAACGTGATGTCTATGAAACTCACTTCCCCAAACTTTACAGCCCAGGGCTACTCCCTCGAAATTTATACTGTGCTCGCCTCCGGTGCAGATCCAATCACTCTGTCACCATAATTCAGTGGATCAATTTTCTCAAGAGAAGATGGCAACAGGAAAGCCTTTGTGTGTGTATGTGTGTTATCCAACTATCCACAGTCCTTTCTTATTTCTAAACCAAAATCTTTAACCCTTCATTCACTTTCATTACTTCATCCCAGATAACCCCTCTGAGTGGAACAGGCATACCTGATCCCATTTTCAAAAGGGACAGTCTCCATCTAAGGCCAGTGGAGATGTGAGCGTTTGGGCAGAGTCTCATCTCGGTGTCTCCAGCCCCGGGTTTGCAAGGCATTTTTGTTGAATGAATGACTCAGACTCATTGGTTTGCTGGGTAGTTTCTCAAAACTCGATGCCCACTTTTCCCTTAACATGCTAAGGACACAGGCGCACAAACATCTCTTCGTGTCTGCTCTTCAATGCCCCTGTGTCCGTTCCCTGCAGGGGAACTGCTGGGTCAAATGGTAGCGCCGGGTTTCGTTTTTTGAAGAACTGCCGTACTTAAGGCGAAAGTGAGCAGGATACCCCACAATCTGGATTCCCTCCCATCTCCAATTCCTGCTCCTTAGCTCCCCAGGATGCCTCGTTGTCCGCACTCAGCACGACGCCCTAGCCCATTCTGTTCTCTGTCCCTGGGCTGTCTCACCTGCCCACGGCTTCCCTTATACTCACACAGAACTCTCCCTAGTCTGTGTCCTCTGCCTAGTCATCTCCTCTGAGCTTTGTTTGGATTCTTTAGCCCAGTGCCTACCAGATATCTCTACCTGGATGGACAAATGTACATCGGATTCCAAGCCGAACCCTCCCCCACTGATCTTATGTCAATCAATAGTATTAGCAGCCGAGGTAGCAGCCCTGGAAGCAAGTTCTCTTCACTCCTGTTTTCCTTTGATATCTTCAGCAACCCCACCTCTCAATATTCTATCACCAAAGCCTGCTGGCTCGGTTTCATCTTGCTTTGTCTTTATCTGCTGTCACCACCCTAGTCCCGGCCGGGGACTGGATGGCTCCAGCAACTCCACCTGCCTCACATTCACTCTTATCCCAACTAATTTCATTTTCCACACTAACCAGAGTAACCACCTTAGGAGTCAAATCTAATCATGCCACCTTCCCCCGCCCCATTAAAATCCCTCAGTGACTTCCCATTGCTCTAGGGGCAAAGGGCAAAAGCTCATCGTGGCTCTTAGGGCCTTGCATGGGCCGAGCCTGCCTTCCTTCAATCTCCTCTCCTTCCCCACCTGATAGTGTGCAGCCATGGTGACTTCTCCCGGTTCCCTCCTACCTCAGGCCCTTTGCACATGCTGTTTTCTCTGCCTGGAAGGTTTCTGCTCCTCTACCCCTGATGTCCTTCACCTCGTTACTCCCATTTGACCTTCAGATCGCAGCTCAAATGTCCCTTCCGCAAGGAAATGCCAGCGATCCCCGAGGCGAGGTTAGACGCCCTTTCTCTAGCTTACCAGAGTTTGTAACCATGTATTTGTGCTATCATTTGAAGAATGCCTTCCTCCCCACAGCTTCAAACACCATGAAAGAATGACGAGAATTCCAAACGGTATAAAGCACACGGGCTCTGTCACACGTAGAAGAGAGCGTATATAGCACATGTGTATAGTGCAAAGAATATAAGTAAAGTAAATTTCCCAAACAAGCTGAACTTGCTAAATAAAACCTGACCAGGGTCTTAGCTTTCATGTGCTCGCTCCTCTTCAACCAACACGGTCCCACTCTGCCCCCGACATCTGCATTTGTCATTCCACTGCATTTGGTTATCCCTTCACGTCTATGTACGTGTATATTAAGCCCTGAAAATATATTCATTTAGCAAATACTCACTGAAAAGCCACGTGTCCGGCTCTCAGGCCTCCTGGAGTCTACTTGGGTAAGATAACAAATAACAGGTAAATGATGCCTGTACTGTTAAGTTTCCTCTGCTTAACTTATAAAACTGGAGTCTCCCTGTGTGTATGCTGAGCCTTTTTTCGCCCAGTGCTGAGGTTCATTCACCTGCAGCTATTCGCTTCTACTATGGGATACTCCATTGTGGGCACGTACCACGATGTGTCCGTGGCTCTGTTTGGTGGAGAGTTGAGTGGTTTCTAGACTGGGGACATCATAAACAGTGCTGCTGTCCCTCGGCACACAGAATGCGAGAGGTCTTTCAGGGTGCGATGCTGAGTGCATGTCCCATTGCATTAAATAATGCCACACTGCTTTTCCAAAGCTGTTGTACCTGTCAGCATTCCCACCAACAATGCGTATGAGGATGTTTGGCTCCAGATCCCTGCCAACACTTGATATAATATATATTTTTTTAATTTAGTGGATGCGACAAAATATCTCAGTGTGCTTTTAATTTATGTGTTTCTCTTGGTTATTGAGATTGAACATCTTTTGTTCATGGGGGGGGTGTTTATCTTTTTCTTACTGATGCATAGGAATTCTTGACATGGTCTACTCAAGGGACTCTTTGTCAATTTTATAGGTTGCAAATGTCTCCTGCCAGTGTGTGGCTCATCTTTCCCCTCCCTGTGTGATGTCTCTTGATAAACAGAAATTATTAGTTTTAATGTAGTTGAATGTATCAATATTTCCTTTTTGATTCATAGCTTTTTTGTCTTGTGTAAAAATCTTTTTTGCTCTAGTTTGAATTCATTAAAATATTTTCAGATTTTGTCTTGCAGAAGTTTTATAGTTTTTAAGACTTTAATCTATCTGGAATTGATTATTGCATAGGATATAATACAGGGAGTTTAGTCATCTTTTTTTCTCATCTGAAATGCTACCTTTATCATAAATCAAACTTGCCTGGGCCAGTTTCTAAGTCTTCCATTGTGTACACTGTTTATTTGGTCTTCATTGTAATAGCTTAGAAAATTGTTAATTATTGTATTTGGTAGGTAGGTCTCTCTACCTTGTTCCCCACCCCAACCCGCCCCCAACACGCATTTATTGCTCCCAGTTCCAGAGGCCTGGAGTCAGAGGTCAGGGTGTCAGACAAATGTCTGCCTTCTCACTGTGTCTTCGCCTGACAAAGAGATCCCCGCCTCTTTCTTTTTAAGGAGTGTTATAGCGAATCCGGAGCCTTTGTTCATCCTTATAAATTTCAGAAAAAGGTGGCCAGGGTTTATTAAACATAAAGAAGGATGGGGGGCCGGGGCGGGGGGCTGCGGGCCAAGAAAGAAGGCAAAGAAAAACCAGCAGCAGCAGGAAAGAAAACTGTGTTGGGCTTTTTATTGGAATTGTCCTAAAACATAGATTGATTTGGGAAGAAATTACATTTTAAGATATTGAATCTTCCTGCCTAGTTATATGGCATATTTCTCCATTATTGAGGTGATCTTAAATGTTTTTCAATAAAGTTTTATCATTTTCCTTCATAAAGAGCTTGCATTTAAGATTTGTTTCTAGGCACTTAACATTTTTGTTGCTAGTATGTTATTACCTTTTATTACTGATTAATGTAGATATGCAAAAATGCAATTGAAATTCAGTTAAAATATTGACGTTTGCATTTAGTGCATTGTTAATAATCTCTTGTTCATTTTATGAATGTACTTGTAGATTCTTTTGGGGCTTTCCACAAGGATAATCATATGATGCTGAAATCAGGACAGGTGTGTTTGTTCCTTTTCGGTCCATATCACCTACTCCCACTTTGCTGCCCTGGCAAAGAAATT
>VMDR010029607.1:0-12679 GCA_007922815.1 Macrotus californicus
AAAACATCACTCATAATCTTACCATCTAGAGTTAACTGCTGCTAAAATTTTACATCTAATCTTTTATGCTTTTTTTAATGTTTGTCTTTTTAAAAATATATTCTATTGGTTATGCTATTACAGTTGTCCCATTCCCCCCCCACCCTTTATTCCCCTCTGCCCTGCACACCCTTTCCCACCCGTATTCCTCCCACCCCTTATCTCATGTCCATGGGTCGTACATGTAAGTTCTTTGGCTTCTACATTTCCTATACTATCCTCAACTTCCTCCTATCTATTTTGTACCTACCATTTATGCTTCTTATTCCTTGTACCTTTTCCCCCACTCCCCCACTCCCCTTCCCTGCTGATAACCCTCCATGTGATCTCCATTTCTGTGAATCTGTTCCTGTTCTAGTTGTTTGCTTAGTTTTTTTTCCTCAGGTTCAGTTATTGATAGCTGTGAGTTTGTTGTCATTTTACTGCTCGTATTCTTTATTTTCTTTTTCTTAGATAAGTCCCTTTAACATTTCATATAATAAGGGCTTGGTGATGATGAACTCCTTGAACTTGACCTTATCTGGGAAGCACTTTATCTGCCCTTCCATTCTAAATGACAGCTTTGCTGGGTAGAGTCATCTTGGATGTAGGTCCTTGCCTTTCATGACTTGGAATACTTCTTGCCAGCCCCTTTTTGCCTGCAAGGTTTCTTTTGAGAAACCAGCTGATGGTTTTATGGGAACTCCTTTGTGATGTTTGTCTTTTTTTCACATAAAATGGGATTCTCTGATTAGTGAAGCCTGCTCACTTGCTTGCGCGCTCTCTCTCTCTCCTCCCTTTATCTATTGCTTAATACATAACCTTTGTCTTGTGCCACATAATACAAATAGTGTTTACAAAGAGAAGAATGTGGCCAACCATCCCAGGTCATCAGCTCACTAAGTGACTGGTCTGAGATGAGTGGAAGAGCACATGGAAGCCCCAGGGGGGTCTTCAGGAGAGAGAGTAATATGCAAAAGCTGCCTCAGTGAAGCCTTTAGTTAAAACAAAACCAAAAAGTCCTGATTATGCATGTTCTGGAGTCACAAAGAAGGATTAGGATAACTACATGAAGACTCATACATAAAACATATTGGTTGGAGGAAAATAGGGGAATGGGTGTTCCAGGGTCTGTATCTCTTTACCCATTTACTTGTCATTTGAGGGTGAGAGATGTGATCCTACTTGCAAGCCAATAAATTAGCCTGCTACAGGGTCATTTATGGATGCTTCCAGAAGACACAAGTTGTCGGGATCAGAGGAAGGAACTTCTGACAGTCATGGCATTGCAAGAAGCATTAGGTTCATGTTCATGTCAGTTTCCCTTGTACCTCAAGTCTAAAGAGGTGACGCAGAGAGCCCCAGGTGGTGTGTTGTTAAAATTTGGTTGCTGCTTTACAAAACAGCCATCAGTTTTGAAGGACAGTTTTCATAAACATCAAAACAAAACTGGATAAGTTCCCTGTTAAAAAAGAATGTGCTGGGTATCTGGACTTCCTATAGAGTTTCGGGGGTTGTTTAAGGCCTTGGTTGGGGAGAATCAGTGATTAGTTTACTGCTTAACAGGATGCCAGGCCTTCAGGTATTTTGCATTTTAGGTAAACTACTCCTTTTATGACTTCAGATGGCATCTAATTGTGAGAATAAACACCTTTGTAATTAGCCCAGAGACTTGGAAAGTTATTTGTTATTTGCACCTTTGTTACCAGGATTTGGCCACAGTAAGTTTTAAAATTCAGAAGGTAAAGCTTGTATCCAGGAAATTCCATTATGGCATCCAGTAATTTGGATTAATTTCCACCCTGGGTGTTCAATTAATGGAATTAATATAGTGTATTGTGGCTTGGTCTGAGGATGAGAATTGTGGTCTTCCTAATTTCACAGTGTGAATTTGGGGATTGATGGGGTTTGGGAGGTGTGATTTCAGGCCTGGGGATATCCAGGAGTCTGACTGGATTCTACTTGCCTTTTTGGTGAAGTGGGTCTTTAAAAATGGCCATTAAGCTCCTGTCCTAACCTTCCTTCCCAACCTTATTGTTAATTATTCCCATTGGAAAGATTTGCTCAGCCAGACTATTTACTGTCTGGCAACTCACAGTGGGTTATTTCCACCTTAATGCTTTTGCCCATACCTTCTCCTTCCCCTCCTTCATGAAGGTAATTTCTTAGAAAGTCCAGTCAAGTCTTGATCCTTCATAAACCTCTCTCTATTCATGCCATTTCTCAGCGATTGCTCCCTCCTCCCACATCCAAAAGCACCTGTTGTTGTTTTTTTTTTTTCCCCACTATTTCATTCACTTATTCCATAAACATTTTGTGTCTGCTGTATCTTGGGAACAATACAGAAGTTAATTCTTTTTTGCATTCTGGAGTTTATTTTGTAATGGGAAAGGCAGACCCTAAAAAAAAACCCCACAATTATAGAATTAATAATTTAAGTATTATCATAAGTTCTGGAAAGGAGAAAAATGACACTAAGAGGGTCAGACACACTTGGCAATTGTTTGATACTACCTTCAGGGAGAGAGAGATTATTTATAAAATGTGTGAAGTACTGCAACAAGCACTAGGCACATATTCTCTCATCCCATCCTGCCAACAGCCTTGTGCATAAGGTGATGTTACCACCATATTTCAGAAAAAGGGCCAGGGGCTTGCCAAAGTAAAGGAACTTCATCTTGTGAATGAACAGTGGAACTGAAATTTGTCTGTTGGTTTTTAAAGTCTATGTGCCTATTTGTTATTCTTGTAGGTGAGTCTCTTAACTCCCTCAACTAGCGAGTGTGAAGTGTGAAGACAGGAAGCTCACCTTGCACCTTGCCCAACATGTTGCATTACAAACAGGAAGATCTCAGTGACCAGCTGTCTACTTAACTGAATTAGATCATGAAATGAAATAACAGTGTATAGGAGAGTGCGGGACTTAGGGGCTGATGTAGGAAAAAGATATGACCACAAGAGGCAAAGTCACACAAGCTTTACTGCGTGGTTTGTGGACAGGGTTGCATCAGGGGGGAAGTCCTCAGTGCATGAGACTATACAGAAGCTTATGGGGAGGGAGCCACCATCCAGAAAGGGAGAGGGGGATCAGAAAGGAGGTTTGCATGTCCTCACGATGTCCTTCAGGATTCAGATGGGGCATCTATGGGTTAGAGAACTCTGAAAGTCAGCAATGACTCGGGCCTTAGAGTTTACAGGGCCCTATCTTTTCACGAGGTCATAGCTGTTAATTGAGATTTTGTGGCATACACAAAGCAGACAGGCTCTGAACGACTAAAATTGGCTTGTCTGGGCTAGTTTCTTTTAAAGAGCTGGAAGTATTAAAATTTGAGTCTGACTTTTGAACTAATGAGTCCCAGACTACAGTGAATACACAGAGGCCATCGTAGGCTCATTTACACAACAGCAAAATGTTGCTGTTGCTTCTGAAACTCAGATTTAGCCTGAGTGTGGTAAACGATTTTGTGAGAGGAGTTACTTACTTCTGCTGTTGATTGTCTGCTAGCAACACCAGAAGTTGTGTTTTTATGCAGATATTCACCTGTGAAGGCTTTGGTGGTGGTGAGCTCTGCTGGCTCCAAGCCTTGCTGATTTTTATGCACACTCACTGAAGACCAAGGGAGGGAGGAAGCGGGGTAATTGTGGGCACTGAAGGGAAGCATCCGATCCTGAGATGTGAGTGGTTAATGCAGGCCTGGTAGTGGTGACTGTGAATGGTCCTGCTGTGTGATCGGCAGAGTATTGGAACAGGTTTGGATGCAAAAGGTGAACCTGCCAGTTATCGACTTTATTTCATGGCTTCTGCACAGTTTGCTTCAAGAGTATGAGTACTTGGCTCCAAACTATAGTCTCTACCCTTCCAAACTATTCTTCCCTAATCTTCTTTCTAGGAGGCTAAGATATTCTGGCTTTGACAGCTATTATTCAATCATGTTATTGACACTGCATTAAGTAATCTTCCTAATCTTTACCTTGTGTTTCTTCTGTGGGACACTAGAACTCAAGAAAAGATAATAGTAAAGAGTTAATAATTCATCATTCTGTGTAGAAAATAGTCATTAGCTCTTTAAACAAAAGTATAAACTGAATATTGACCATTCCAGTCTTATTCCTCACTTCTTTTTTTTCCCTTTTCAGGCAGGGGCAGTGGGGACAGGGCCAGTGACAGAGGCAGGGGATGTACTGCCCCACTTGGAGACAAAGGAGATGGTTCCATGGTGTGAAGGGAGAGGGTACACCCGCAGCCACAGGAACAAGGGAAGGAGGAGGGCAGCTTGTCTGGCGGGGGGGCAGGGGGGGCGGCAGTGCATGCCCCAGGCCCCCCCACCCCTCACTCAGCCACCAGAACCACAGCCCGAGCCCCTCCTGCCGCCGTCTTGTGCTGACCCCCTCTGCCCTCCACCCCCTATTCCTCACTTCTTGAAGAGTTCCTAAGAATCACTCCCTCCTCCAGTAGATGGAAGAATTCAATTTGTATGACCTTGCTAAAGTACAGATAGACAAATATCATTTCTTCACATTAAAGGTGGTGAATCTAACCCTATTCCTGAACAAGAAGTAAAATACTCACTATTTGGAGGTTGACTGATTTCTTTATGCCATTACAGTGCTGTTTGGATTACTCGGTAGTCCTTACTTAGAGCATATTCTGATATATAAAAATGATGTCTATTGGATCTCACTTCATGCACTGTTCACTTTAGTAATAGAACTAGACTAATTCCTTGGAAAATGTTTGAGGTGGTGTGGCTCAGCTATGGGTTTTGAGTAGGCAAAGAGGTCTTTATCTCATATTCATCATCTTGTACTTATTAATTATATTTAATACATCCTGCTCAGCCCAAACTTCTCCCCTCATCTGCCTCTCTCTTCTCCTCTTCCTGTCCTTTTCATCTGAACTCCTGTCCTCCTACTCATCTTCTGTACTGAAATTCACATACCTAGTCTTTAAACTGGTAGTTCAACTTCTAAAGGAAGAGAATGGTCAGTTCTTATCCTTTTAATGGATCAAAGTGATGGTACTGGGGGCTGTGGGAGAAGGTGAGGAGTGAAGGAGCAAGAATAGAGGGGGTGGGCAATTAAGAACTACTGCATTTCTTCTTTTCCCTTTTCTAAACAAAAGGCCTATTGTAACAGATTACTGAAAAGTCAAAACATCAAAGAACCTGGGTTCTTCTTTCATTTTGTGACAAGTAGATTTTCCTAGACTTATACGTTTGAGAGCAGGGTGAGATCACCAAGGGCAAGAGTGAAATTAAGAAGAATAAAAAACACAGTAGGCTAGATCCCCAAAGAGCACTGACAGCTAAGATAAGTAGATCAGAAGAAGCCACCAAAGGAAACCAAGGTTATGGGAGGTGCACTAGGAGAATGTCAGACTGTGAAACCAGGGGAAGGGAGTACTCGGAAGGGTCCACAAAGGGTCAAGGACTGCTGAGCAGTCAAACCTTATGAGCTTAGAAATGCCCTCATTCCATTAACTACATGGAGGTCATTGGTGATTTTTCTGAGCACAGTTTAGAAATACAATGGGCAAAAAACAGGTTGGAGTGTATTGAGGATGAAAACAAGTAAAGAAATGGATGCAGTTGGTGTGGTCATCTACACTCATTTCTTCCATTTTAAAATCCACTGTTTCCCCTTCCTCTCCATTACTTTTTCAGGGGATATTTTACGATGGCTTTCAAGGATGCCTTTCAGCTGCCAGGTGGAGGAGTCAGCTAGGACGGACTTTTCCAGGCCTTGGTTGGGCACGTGTGGACAAACCTGGGAAGAACCTTTCATCCAATTATCACCTCCACTGAACACTGTGATCTGGTAAGCACCTACTCTACGGAATTTTGACTTAAAACCTTATCTTTATTTGTGGATTAAAATGTCTTCTAAAAGTATGATACTGTGAGGCAGCACTGAATTCAATCATTGTTAGACACCAGAAGTTGCTTATGCAGAGTCAGGAGATACATTGAAGGCTGTGGAAATGACCAAGTCCTCAATTCTAGGTTATAGGATTTTCAAAGCCAGGAGAGGTTGGAGGGATGATTAGTGCTCCTGAACACCTACCTATTGGTTAAACACATCTGGTTGACTTTTAAGGGAAGCTGCTTAGCACTACATTAAATAAACTTTAAAAAATGAGATGAAATTAGCATACGTTGTTCATATTATGACACTCTTATTTTGAGCCTACAGGAATCTCTGCAAGTCTTCATATGTAGAGATTCTGAATTACTTTTAAGCATTTTCTAACAGTTATGTTTAATCATAGAAGGACTTGCTAATTTTTGTAAACTAAGCCCAAGATGTTGACTTCATCATATTTAAGGTTTAGCATATAATTTTTTCATACAGTAGTTTTTTTATATAATGATGAAATTTATTGGCTAATATTTGCTTTAAGATTTTTAAAATTTACCTTTTAATTTAGGTCTAACTTACCTGTGGTAAAGGACACCAATATGATACGTAGAGCTGACAATTTACACATATGCATATACCTGTATAGCCATAACAGATCAAGGTATAGATTTTCAGCGCCCTGAAAGCTGTCCACTAAGTAACTGCTATTCTGATTTTTACCACTACAGATTAATTGTGACTATATAAATTTACAGCTACAGTGATTTCCAGTTATGCATATAAGGAGCTTGGAAGTTGCCACTGCATCCTAAAAAGTAAAAAGCTAAATAGACTGAAAAATCAACAACTCTTATAGGATCTACAAAGAGAAATAAGGTCAAACTGGGAAAACTGGTACCCCAAGTATTGGAGAGATGGACAGATGAATACAGGGAGTAATGGGGGCCCAGATACAGGGTCCCTTGTTTTATCTCCAGGACCTCTACCAAGTTCTTACAGTAAATAAAGAAAAATCTCCTCGTGCTTCTAGGACAGGGAGGGGAAAAGGAACTATTTTGAAATATGTCAGAGTATTCTATTCTTAACAAGACCTGCTCTCAGTATAAACTATTTTACCAGAGCCTAACCTGCTGGGATATTATCAGAGACAACTAACCTGGGAGAAGGGAAATACCTAACTCTAGCCAACTCTAGCCATCCTGTCCCATCTAAGGGGGGAAAAAATCTGAA
Organism: Macrotus californicus; assembly: GCA_007922815.1. Taxonomy (NCBI): domain Eukaryota; kingdom Metazoa; phylum Chordata; class Mammalia; order Chiroptera; family Phyllostomidae; genus Macrotus; species Macrotus californicus. Next base: position 7,108 of record VMDR010029607.1, read on the forward strand.
TAGCCTCACAGTCCAGAGGCATAGGCTCACTAAAAGACTGAGATCTAGGACTGTAGCACACTCACCCTTCCCTCACACCTCTCTACCACAATACTAAAAGCTATTGATAGCAGTTCCTTTTGCCCAGTGCATCATGTCTAGATATATTTAAAAAAATTACTAATCATATCAAAAAGCAGAAGACACAATTTAAAGAGACAGAGAAAATTATCAGAGCCAGACATGTCAGGGATTTTGGAATGATCAGACCAGAAATGTAGGACAACTATGAGGAAAATGCTGAGAGCTGTAATGGATAAAGTAGATAGCATGCATGAACAGATGGGCAACTAAGCAGAGAGATGAAAATCCTAAGGAAAAACCAAAAAGAAATGCTAGAGGTTAAAAAAAACAATGCCTTTGATGGTCTTAGTAGTAGACTGGATACAGCTGAGGAAAGAATCTCTGAGCTTGGGGATATGTTAATAGAAACCTCCTAAACTGAAAGGCAAAGAGAAGAAACACAAGAAACAAAACAAAAAAACCTAGAACAGAATATCACAGGATGGTAGGACCACTACTGAAAGCATAACATATGTATAATAGGAACATCAAAAGGAGATGAAAGAGAAAAGGGAACAGAAGAAATATTTGAAACAATAATGATTTAGAATTTCCCCCAAATTAATATTGGACACCAAACCACAGATTCAGGAAGCTCGTAGAACACCACGCAGGATACATTCTCAAAAAACTATCTAGGTATATTATTTTCAAAATACAGAAAATAAAAAATAAAGAAAAATCCTGAAAGAAGCCAGAGGAAAAGAAATACCTATAGAAGAAAAGAAAAAGAATTGCATTTAACTTCTCCTCAGAAACAGGCAAGCAAGAGCATGCCAGGGAAATATTTAAAATGTTGAGAAAAAAATCACCAACCTAAAATTCTTCACTCTGCAAACTTATTTCAAAAGTGGAGGAGAAATAATTTCTCAGACAAACAAAAATTGAGAGAATTAGTTGCCACTAGACCTGCCTTGCAAGAAATGTTGAAAAAAAAGTTCTTTAGTGAGGAGAACAATGATATAGGTGATTTGATAAAATCTTGTTAAAATTAAAACCATAAATAATCTGGAGGGAAAAAAAGATATATCTCCAAAAGGTATCAGGCAGCCTGGAACTCTGCATGTGAAATGAAAGGGAAGGAGCTACTTAGGCTCCCCCAAACTGTCCTTGCCTTGATTGTGTGAACATGAGCACCTCAGGTATTGATATATATTATACAAAGGTCTGTCTGGAAAAAGTTCAACCATTGTTAATATAACGAGAACAGTTTGCATGATATTGATGTAACCTGGCAGCCAAGGAGAGTGGCCTGGATGCACTTGCATGAACAATGTCAACCTCACTGTACTAGTCAGAGGGGGCAGTAGAGACTGTTGAGTGAGCATGTGTACTTTGTGACCATTGCATTCAAAATGACTGAGTGACTAGAACAACGATTCTGCATCAAATTTTGTGTTAAGCTTGAACATTCCTCTGAGCTAACTATTGGGATGATTCAGAAGGCCCCAGCTATGGGCAACAGGTGATTGGAAGTTTCATCACGACAGTGTACCTGCTCATGCATCACATCTCATGCAGAGGTTTTTATTTTTGGCAAAACATCAAATCACCCAAGTGACTCAGGCCCCCTACAGCCCAGATTTGGTGCCCAGCAACTTCTTACTTTTCCCAAAACTAAAATCACCTTTGAAAGGGAAGAGATTTCAGACTGTTGATGAGATTCAGGAAAATACAACAGGACAACTGATGGCAACTGGGAGAACTATGTAAGGTCCCAAGGTGCCTACTGTGAAGGAGACTGAGGCGTCATTGTCCTATATACAAAGTTTCTTGTATTTTTTTATCTTCTTCAATAAATGTCTCTATTTTTCATATTACATGGTTGGATACTTTCTGGATATATATCTATATCTATCTTTTTTTTCTAGAAAGGCAGTCAGAATAGGAAAGGGTTAGTGTGTGGTCTATAGAGTTTAAATATCTAGATTCATGCGAGTAGGTAGGGAGAGTTTCCTCAGAATACTAGGATTTGAAATACTAGGAAGAAAAGGGGCAGCTATGTACCAATATGGAGGAAAGCATCCTAAGTGGAAGGACACAGAGAATGCAAGGGTTGTGAATGAGCATGTTGTGTTTAGAAAGAACAAAGTGTGGAGTGGAGCTGGACCACAGTGAACTGTGAGAGAGTAGATGGAGAGGCAGGTAGAGATAGCTTGTGTATGGCTTTTAGGCTAGGGTAGGGAACTGGATCTTACTGTAAATGCAATGAAAAATCCCTGAAGAGTTAAGCAGGAGACAGAGATGATTTTATTTGGGTTTTTAAAAGACCACTTTGGCTATTTTATAGTAAATGGGTTGGGAAAGGATAAGAGTGGAAGCAGGGACACAGTTAACAGATCATCGTAATAGTCTAAGATAAGACAAGATGGTGTCTTGGACCAAAGAGGTTGTGGTGGGAATAAAGTGAAGTGGATAAATTTGATTATATTTTGGATGTTAGGTCCCCAGGGTTGCTCATGTATTGAGTATAGGAGAAGATGGACAGGGAGGAATCAGTGATAACACTAACACTTTGACTTGAGCAGCAACTGGTTGGGTCTTAGTTAAGATAGAGAAAACAGACTTTTGGGGATGCAAGGAACTAACTGTAGGTATAGTGTATGGAAATCAAGAATCTGTTTTAGACATAAATGTGTGACATTAAGCCTTAGGCATTAAACATCTAAGTGGAAATGTCATATTGGAGCTCAGTGAAGATATAGGAACTGATAATAGACATTTGGGAATCCATGGTATGTAGAATAGATTCTTGTAGGGAAAGGGTACAGAGGAAGAAGAAAAGGGGACTGAGATCTGAGCTCCTGCATTTGGAGGTCAAGCAGAACAGAAGAAAGCTTAGAGGACTCAGCCAGAGTGGTAAATAAATGTACTTCACCTAGAGCTTGGCATGTAGTATTTTAGGTACAGCTACAACCACCACCACCGGTATTGTTTTATAAAAGAGCTAGAATATATAAAATCTGTAATTTCACTTTTCCTTGTAGACATTATCTTTGATTATACAGTGCCAGCATTTCATGCATGTTCTTTAATTTTCTTATTTGCCTTCACAGTTGAAGTCACAGGCAACTGGCTTGAGTCCAGTGAGCTTCCAATTGAGCCTAAAGATTCGCTGTTTTCAGAACACCTAGTGATTTCCAAGTTTGCACCAATTATGTTAACTTTATGAGAATGGTACTTCCTATCACTAGTATTCAGCATTTCCATTTTTACATTTTCCACTCATTTTATAAACCAATAAGGACAAAACGCACTAAAGTATTTACACAGTTGCACAAATTGCTCTACAAAGACGTTGACTGCCAAAATGGAACTGGTCGCAAGCAGGCAGTGCCATCATGTGATAGATTTAAATGTTTATCACTCATCTGAGGCATGAAAATATGCATATGAAGGCAGTTTTGTGGGGGCCTGTGTATTATCTATCTATAAATTTTTTCCCCACAAATCAAATGTGTAAGACAAGACCCATTTGTAGTAGTTCATTGCCAGACAGAGAGACTTTCTTTCGTGTACCTCTCTAACCACTTTCTTCACAGAAGCCAAAAATCAAGAAATATGGCCCTCTTTGGTAGCACTGGTACTTGACTCAGAAATCAATAGCTCATAATATCATTTAGTTGAAAGTCCTCTGGCTTAATAAGGAGTTAGAGATTGGCTAACAAAAGGCATCGCAGATGGTGAGCAGCAGACTTGAAGGGAGCCATGCCAGTCACTAATTACTAAGACATATTTGGAGAGCAGTGCTACTTGTCTTAACCCGCAAGTGAGAACCTCCATAGCTTCAGGCTTCCTTCCATCTCCACAATGTTTGAAACATGGTTTAAAATCAAATGCTTTAGCAATTGGCTTGGCTTTCCAAATATCAGGCCCGTTTAAATTCTAAAAAAAGAATCCTCTTATTCCACAAGAGATTAAAGAATTTTAATTCCTCTAAGAACTCCATTTCCTCATCTAATTTACCCATCCCCCCACCCCCACTCTCCTGTATAGCCCCAGGCTGTGACAGTTTACTAAGGCATTGTTTTTAATCTGTTCAGGTTTTCTTTGGGAATGTTTACATTGGTAAAAAAGAAGCCCCCAAATCTACCTTAGTGATCCATTTGTGAAGGCTGATCATTTTAGTAAGGGCCATTTCATTTCACAGATGTTTGCTGGATATTGTAGTCTATTTACAGATAGCTGGTGGTGAGGAGATGATATCGTAACACTTCAGAATTCTCTATAAATGTTTTAAAATATGTATTACCTCTGCACATTATAAACCATAATAATAAAGTGAACATTTATGAACCCACCCCTTGTTTAAGAAGGAGGACTTTTACCAATGCGATGGCAATTTCTTGAAGTTTCCACTCATTCTTCTCCCTTCCCTCCCCCTCTTGTTAGCTGTGTCATTTTTATATTGTTAGAGCATATAACATTTTCGTACCATTTGTTTGTCCTGTTCTCATCTTTTAGCCTTAGTTCTACAGTTAAATATACTCAAGGCTCAGTCCATTTTTATGCTGAAGCTTTCCCAATAATTTGTTATTTGGATGAACCTCATTTTCCAGTGGACTATTCAGGAAAGTCTCATGGAATCAATATCCCAAATTCTTGCATATTCATAATTGTTTGGTTGACACATTTATTCTGGAAATATAGATACAACATCTTTGGCTTATATGTATTTTTTCTTGGAATGTCCTTTAAAATATGTTCCATTGTTTTCACCATAAAATCTTGTTTGAGAAGTCTGATTTCAATTTTATTTTCTGTCCCTCATATGTGACCTGGTCTTTTGGTATGAACACCGTAATAATTTTTTTCTTTTTCTATGAAGTCTGATAGTTTTAATAGGATATATCTTGGTGTTAACTCTTGTGGGATAATTTGCTTGGGTACTTGGTATATACTTTTTGTATGAAAATTTAGTTTTTATTTTTTCCAGGCATGTTTTCTTGAATTATCATTATTTTTTCTTTTATTTGCTTCAGTTTTATTTTAGGGGACTCAGATTATAGGCATGTTTAGCATTTTTGGCCTCTCTTTTCTTTGTGTTTGACCTTTCTGTTACTTCTCTATTTCCATATAATTTTCTTTATATTTCTCTTTTTATTGTATATTTAGCTCCCTGAGTTTCTATGGTGGTCTATTTTCTTTTTTTTTTATTAATTTTTTTATCTAATTCTATTTGATTTCTGATACTCTCACATTTTATTCTCTTCTTGTATAGCTGTTTATTTATGACTTCATTTATATCTACTATGTGCTATATTTTTTAAAACTATCTTTTCTTGATTTCTTTAGTCTACTTTGAAATATTAGATTATAGTTTTCATCTGCTTTGAGTCTGCAATTTTTCTGGTTTGTTTTCATTGTCTGTTGGGATATTTTACAGTTCATTTTAATGTGTTTTCCTGGCAATCTATATGAAATGAGAAACGATATTCCTTTCCTATTTGAGTGAGATGTATTTTCTTGG
>VMDR010029608.1:0-12673 GCA_007922815.1 Macrotus californicus
CATAAGTCTTATCAGCTGATTCTCAAAATAAACCTTGCAGATAAAAGGGGCTGGAAAGAAATATTCAAAGTCATGAAAGGCAAGGACCTACATTGAAGATTACTCTATCCAGTAAAGTTATCATTTAGAATGGAAGGGCAGATGAAGTGCTTCCCAGATAGGGTCAAGTTAAAGGAGTTCATCATCACCCAGCCCTTATTATACAAAATGTTAAAGGAACCTTTCTAAGAAAAAAGATAAAAAATACGAACAGTAAAATGACAACAAACTCACAGTTATTAACAACCAAACCTAAAAACAAACTAAGCAAACAACTGGAACAGGAACAGAATCACAGAAATGGACATCATGTGGAGGGTTATCGGGATGGGGGAGGGAGAGCAGGGGAAAAACGTGCAGGGAATAAGTAGCATAAATGGTAGGTAGAAAATAGGGGGAGGTTAAGAATAGTATGGAAATGGAGAAGCCAAAGAACTTATATGTACACCTATGGGCATGAGCTAAGGAGGGGAATGCTGGTGGGAGGAGGTTGCAGGGCAGAGGGGGATAAAAGGGAGAAAAAATTGGGATAACTGTAATAGCATAATCAATAAAATATACTTTAAACAAGAGTGAGGAGAGAATGAAAAGCAGATGAGACCTTACAGGAGTAAGTAAATTTTGGAGATTAAAAAAAAGAAAGAAAGAAAGTCCTGAGGAAGTCCTATGCACAGTTTGGATTCTGGCCTTCTGCATTTCAGCCTCTTTAGGGCTAAGCTCTCCTTTTACCCGCCTAGCTCCCAGCTAGCAGCTCACACACCCTCCTTCCTGTGGTTCCCATCAGGTTACCATGGAAACAAACTTTGTTGCATGGGAGACTTCCCAGTTAGAGGCCCCTGACTTCCCTGCCTCTGGAACCTGGACAGCCCACCACTGCAACAGGCTGGAGGCAGAAGGAGGAGCCACGGGAAGTGGTACCTGAGTTGGGAAGCCCGGGGAACCCCAAAGAGGCCTCAAGGCCCGTCTGGCCACCGCCACCCCTTTCCAGGCGATGGAAATACAGCTGCAGCTGCCTCCACAGCTCAATCGCGCTGGGACCGGGCGGGACGCGGCCTCCCCGACCCCACTCCTTGGCAATGGCTAGTGAACTTTACCAGGGCAAACTTTGGGACCCCGAGCAGATTCGCCTGGACCCCGACGCTGACTCCGAGGGTCTGTTTGACAAGCCTCCCGCGGAAGAACGCCCCGCTGCCCGCAAGCCCAAGTCGGAGTCCCCCGCGGGCGAGAAAGCTAGTCCTCGAGTGGGTGCAGGGGTCTGTGCCCAGCACCCCACAAGGGCCGCTGCGCGCCTCCTTACCAAGGAGGAGGCGCCTCCACTGGACGAGGGCTGCTGTCTCGGCCATTTCCCGCATCTCTGCATCTTTACGTGGCCATCTCCCTCTCCATCACCTCTTGCCTCGACCTTTAACCATTTACGGCTTACCTGAGTGGTTAAGGCGGCGACAGAGGAGGGCAGGCAGAGAACGGAAAAGAAGGGCTTGGAACTTTGTGTTTGGGAGACACGCTGCACTCGCTTTAGCTTTTGATACTTGTCTCTCCTCTGCTTGTTGTTTCTTCGCTGCGTGTCACCCACTACCTTTGTGCATCAGTAGGAACGGCCAAAGCTGCTGCAGGTAATGAAATAAGGGTCTCTATTTGCACGTTAAGGTTAGGGGAGAGGGCAGTCAGACCCCAACGTTTAGAATCTCAGGGTGCAGTTGAACCCCGTTTATAATTAGGATAATGTCCCAGACCCTACCACTATGTGGGGGGGTGGGGGCACAAGGAGGGAACGCATCATTTTGTTTTTAAGAGGCTCACAGCTCCCAAACTTCTTTTTTTTTTTTTTAAATTATTTTAGAGGGAGGAAGGGAGGGAGAAAGAGAGGGAAAGAAACATCAGTGTCCAGTTGCCAACAGGGACCTGGCCTGACCCAGACATGTGCCCTAGACCGGGAATCGAACCAGCAACCCCTTGATTTGCAGGCCCCCACTCAATCCACTGAGCCACACTAGCCAGGGCCCCCAAACTGTTCTTTAAGGAATGAACCAAACCTGGCCTGTGGTTTTTCAGAGAGGGTCTTTGAGAGGGTTGACACCCTGGCCAGGCCTGGCCTAGAACCCTGTGAAGCTGCCTCATCCCAGGAGGAGCCTGCTCTGTCTCTGAGCTCCACAGACAGATCTCCTAGTGCAGGAGCCGGAGTTCTTTTCTTCTCTTTTCTTTTCTTTTCCTTTTTTAGACTCTTCTTTGCGAATAACAGAAAAGACATTGGAACTAGTATAAGCAAAAAGGGGGACAATTAAAAGGAAGCAGAATGTCCGTGGAACTCAAGGGCACAGATGACTTGTGACTTTGGCAACTCCGTGGAAGCAGCGATTGGAAGACAGGGCATTCCATGTGCCTGTGGTCTCCATCCTTCATCCCTGCTTCTCTTCGCCCATTCGTTTGCTTCAAGTTCTTTCCTGTTGCAGGCTGGCTCTCTCTGATGTTCCCAGAAACTGGTCCATGTTAACCCCTCTGTGGTTAGGGGAAAAGGGTCAGTTGTATAAACATGGCTATTCCTGCTACCATTTAGTTTGTGGGGGGAGTGGGGGCTGTCCTGGAAAAGAAGGGAGGGCTGGGCCAGCCGCTCAGGAGAAGTCTACCACATCCACTTCTGGCTGCCCGTCGCATGCACACATACACACCCCATCACAACACACAAGCATCACACACCCACCCTCAGAGCCAGGCTTTCCCTCAGCCACTGTATTTCAGGGATGTCTGGGTCTACACAGCCCACTTGGGTCGTGCAGAACAACTAAGAGTCAAGGTCACTGGCTGAAGGGACCAGTCCCAGACGCTCCCGCTACTGCCGGCAGAGGTGAGGGGGGCGGTTCCTCTGAAGGGAGTGGACAGTCCCACTGCCAGCTGCCCTGGGAGTCGCTAATATGGGGCAGGAGGACATGGGTCCCACCCTGTGGGGTGCATGGGCCTGGCCCCGAAACTGATGTCATTTCTGTCAGGCCTTGGTGTACAGCGTTGGCACAGATGCTCACCAGAGGGCAGAAGGCAGCTCCTGAAAGCAGCAACTGGCTGCACCCCACCAGTAAGAGACAATTAGAACGTCTTGGAGTTCAGTGGGTGCCACAGGGGTGTAATGAGATAATGACTTTGGGCCCACACAGAGGACTGGAAGCCCATGGTTTAGGCAGTTGTAGTTGGTCTGATAGTAAGAAATAACGACCTGGTTTCAGATTCCTCTTCTGGGCCCCTAGAGAGCAGGGACACACCAGCCCCAGCACTCTGCCTGGTGGATTTGCATTTCCCTGTTTGCAGTGACAGAGGGTCCTTTTCCTCACAGAGGTTGGGGGGGTTGCGGGGGTCAGCAGGAGGGCGGGCTCTGGGGTCAGCTGCCAGTGGGTGAATCCCAAGTCCACCACTTAGTTCTTGTGAGAGTTTGGGGACAACAGTTGCCATCTCTCTGCCTCCATTTCTTTGTGGCATGAGGATGATAGTGGTACCTGTCGTCACGGGGTTTGTGATGGTAATTTTATGTCAGCTTGACTGGGCCACAGGGCCCGGAGACTGGGTCAAACATCATTCTGGGTGTTTCTGTGAGGGTGTTCTTAGATGAAATGAACATTTAAATGTGTGATTTGGATCTACAAACTTTGACATTAGTAATATGGGAATTAGTAGCGCAGATTGTCCTCCACGGTGTGGCCAGCCCCCTGTAATCATCTGAAGGCCGGAATAGAACCAAAGCCTGACTTCCCCTGAGCTTGAGGGAATCTTGCCAGCAAACAGCTGCATCAGCTCTGTTCTGGGTCTCCATTTTGCAAGGCCACCCTGCAGATGTTGGACCTGCCAGCCTTCATAATTGTGTGAGCCAGTGCCTTAAACTCATTCTCCCTTTATGGATACACACACCCTCTTGGTTCCGTTTCTCTGGTGAACCCGACTAATGCAGACTTGTCATTAAGGTTAAATGATTTATGCATGTAATGCGTATGGAATAGGACAGGGATGGGTGGCCACACTAGCAGACTGTAACTTCAGTGTTTGCACCTGTCTGGGTTCAGCTTCAGGGGGCCTATGTTCTCTCACTCTTGGAACACATCCCGGGGCTACAGAAAGTGTCCTCAGACCCTCAGCAATGATTGAGGGCAATTTGTTTGCTCCAAAGGTCAGGCACTTCTTATGTCACCATAAAGGGATGGGACCTGGCCAAGGTAGCTCTGTCCTGCATGACTTGGAATGTGCGGTTTCTTGACCTTGTATGGGAAGAATTCCCGACAGGAGACCAGGTGATTTTGAGAGTATGTTTAGTAAAACTTTGGGACAGTGAAACAAAGGGAGAGCTTAACAGAAGCTGGACACAGTAACAGCAGTGAGCCTAGGCTGGGCTGCCTAGACTCAGGAAAGGAAGTCCCGGTAGCTGTGTGGAGCTGAAGTGGAGCTGCTTTGGGCTCAGTGAAAAGTTAGGCATGAGGAGGACCCTTGGAACTTAGGAGAAAGTAAAATTACATGCCTGAGAGAAGTGGAGGAAAAGACTGCACATTGGGTCTTTTGTCTTGAGGGTTTTTATCTGTTTTCTGCGGAGGGAGTTTTAGGGGAGGTCTCAGTTAGCACATGCATCAGCTTCCCAGGTGTGTCCTGTAATATGCTGATGCATCACAGTGAGGTTTAGTGGGGTGTGGGGTCAGTCTCTGGTCAGCTGCACCTGTATCTTGTATTTGTCTGGATCTGCCTGGTTTTATGTTTTTTATTCCTCTGACTTTATTCGTTTTGGGGTTTGGTTGGCACTAATGGCACAAACGGAGGTAAGGTACCCACTGTCTAGCTAGGGAGAAGAGATGTGAACCATCTGCTCCTAAGGGGCTTTGGTTAGGGAGGGTAAGGACTTGTTATTTCTTATCTGGCTTTGATTGCTCAGCTGTTCCTTTAACTATTTTGTCTGTTTCCCTCAATTCAAGTATCATAGTCCAGGAGGCCATAGAATGGACACCTTAGGCCATGTGGTGGAGGGTACGGAAAGTGGGTGAGGCCCAGGTAGATGGCAGGAAGAAGTGACTCTGAGGGAGGAGGGGGACAGAGTGGGGGGGGAGGTACGACCAACTTGGGCTGCTGTGCATTGTGATGGGGTAAACTGAGTGGAGCTTTGCTCTTACCAGTCGAGAACAACATTGGTACAAGAGACTCAACACCAAAGGGTTTAATTCCAAGATTATCGATTCACTGGGGCCAAGAAGGTGGCCGACTAATGGGGGAATTATTACTAGGGTGGGTCTTTGAATTCCACAGACACTATGGAGGCCAGGAAGGGAATTAAAGGATATATTTGGGGATGTCCCTTTATCATTTACTTATTCATAAACCCTCACTTGACACCACTATGTGCCAGGGACTGCCCTAGGCACTGGCAATAACCTGCTTAGACATGGTTCCTGTCTTCAGGATGCTTACATCTAGTGTGGACAGACCAGCAGAAAAGCCACATGCTGAGTGTTCTGATGGGGTGGGGGACACAGGGTGCTCCAAGAGCACCGGGCAGAGGTACCTAAGCCAGCTGCAAGGACATGGAATCACTGTCCACAGCCGAAGTCATCAAAGCTAAGCCTAGACGCCATTCCCCCTGTGGCCTTCTTCTTCACCCTCTCCTGGCTCTAGGAATCCATCTAAACTTCAAAAACCACGAAGCACAACTTGAACTAAGAGAAAATCCAAGTTCAACATTGACAAGTAAAAAGTAAATCTGTTTTTGCTCCTATTTACAAGCCATTTAAAACCCCCAAGGTGTCCATTTCCATGGTGTGTCTCCAGGAGCGGTGACCAGCTCCATTTTCTCCCTAACCCTCCTGCATCTGGGAGGCACAGAAAGGGCTCTCAGCCTGGCTGTGGTGGCCACTGGACGGGGAGCGTGGGTGAGGCTTCTGCAAGGTTTGCAGACATCCTGCCAGCTGCACGTGCCCATTCCTGAGATGCTGCGATCCCACCTGGACCACTGGCCTGTGGAAACCAAGGGAGGCAGACGGGGTGCCCACGGGGAGGTCCTGGGCATGGACGTGTAATGCCCAGCAAAGGCATCACTGATGTTCTATAACTTCATAATAGAAGGCAGGTCAGAGGGCAACTTGTTTAGAGGTGAAGAAACGGAGACCCAAAGAGTGGTCAGGAGAGTCGGGACTCACGTTTGGGTGAGGAGCCACCCAGATTGTGCTTCACGGCCCCACCCCTCCCAGATATCCATAATCAGGTGAGGGTGGGTCTCCTTCAGGGCTTGGTAGAGTTTATCTTTGTGCGTCTTTTTCCAGGAGTTGCTAAAGCCAAACAGCGTCCTCATCTTGTCTGGACTGGTGCACTCAGCCTGCACCTTCTGATACTGCTCATCGCTCAGCACCTGTCCATATAGCTTGTCCAGGACTTGGTCCACTGAAGTCACTTGGGCCACCAGCTGCTCCCGATGCCGGTCCACAAAATGCAGCTGGGCTGGGGCATCTGGGGGTGAATGTGAGGTTGGCAGCAAGTGAAGAAGAGCTTCCACTACAGCCTCTACTTCTGATTCCCCACCTCTAACTCTTCACTCACATTGTCTGTCTCCCTGGGTGCCCCCTGTGAAAACATGGACTACCAGACGTATGGTCCATGCCTCTGCCTACCTCATGTCAGCTTCCAGCTCAGCCTTCTGCTGGAGCTGGGTGTGGGGGTGGGTTCATGATGGAGGCATTTGAGCTTGTTCTGTGGAAGGTGACAGGGTCTCCATGGGCAAGAATAAGAAGGATTGGGAAGGACTCTGCCCCGGGGCACACACCACTCTCCAAGGCCTGATCCCTTATATAGTCTGCAATGATAGAGTCCCTTCCTTTCTCTCTTCCCTCCCCTCCAGAAGCAGATAGCACACCCCAGATCAGCCATGGCTCCTGTGGTCTCCAACAGCTACTACTGATCTGTGTGGCGTGCAGGGACCAGAGTAGCTTCAGGTCTGAGGTCTCCTGGAGGAAAACAGACATGAAGAAGCTTCTGTAACAGTGGTAGTCATTAACACAAACAAGAAGCCTTGAAACTGCTACACGTGTCTCACTTCTGAGATTATTGGGTTCTTAGAACAAACTACAGACTAATTCTAACAGAATTTAGAGTAAGGGTTGCAGGTGTGTCCATTCCTTATGCATATGGGGAAGCTGAGGCCCGGGAGCTATGATCAGAAGGAGAGCGAGAGTTGTTAATTTGTACCTGAACATTGCAGACGTGTTATTTCAGTCTTGGCCTGTATAGTACCCTGGGGGAGCAAGAACCAAGTCCTTGGTAGATAGCTTCAACTGTGAGATCTCCTTTTCCAAGTGGAAATCTACCTCCTTGTCTTTGGCCTTCTAGACTCACATTGTTTATTTTGGATTTGATGTCAGAATCAAGAATCAAGATCAAGAAAATCTTAGCACTTAGAGTAATGGGTAAATTTCAATGGGAAAAGCAAACAACAGTAACGATGAATGAAGGGTGTAACAGTTACTTGCAAAGGAAAAGAAGAGGGAGTCCACAGCAGCTCCTATGGACAAGGCCTGAGAGTTTGGGCCCATCCAACTTCAGTGTGAGCAGACAGTGTGGGAGGTGAGCTCAAGCAAGCACAGGGAAGGTCCCGCTGTGGTGCTGGGAGCATCAGGTTCATGTGGATGGAGGGAGGGGGAGTTCCCCGTCCTCCATGCTGACTGGATGCTCTTAGAGTCCATCCTGACTCATCCTCAAATGGGTACATCTGCTGAGCAAGGTGACTGGGATGGCAAATTTTGAAAAACTAAACAATAAGAGGAATGATGGAAGGGACTGGAGGAGTTTAACTTTCATAGGAAAAAATTTAAGGGAGGCCACTACACTCTTCAAGTATCTGAAAGTCTTCACTGTGAGGGTGGAGATACAGCCTTTGTCAGCTGTAAGGGGCAGAATTAAGACTGAAGAGAGGAAGAGACTGGCTTGCCGTGAGAGAAAATAACCTTACTGCTATTTATTAAGGACTGATTCATGAGATGAGAACATACATTAATAATTTAATTTTTTCTGCAATAATACAAGTTAGGTATTATGGTCTTTATTTTATAAGCAAGGAACTGGAGACTCAAATGAGCTAAGTAATTTCCCCCAAATCACCCAGCAAGTAAGTGCCAGAGTGGGATTCAAACTGACGTCTGATGCTGGGGCTGGTTAGTGCACACCTGTGATTGTGCCCAAGCGAGAATGAATAAAACCGGTTCCCTTTCTCTACACTGGGGAGCCACTGTAGCAGCTCAGGAGGCAGATCCAACTTATTTCAACAGCACATGAGCCCTGGTTGTCCCTTACAGGAATGTTTAGGGGATTTTGGTTCTTGAGGGTGTTAGTGCTCATTTAAAAAACTATAAATTGTCATCCATTCCTGAAAATTCATTATTTGATTCTCTCTTGTCTACCTTGAAGAAAGCTTAATGACCCAGGGTAGAGTATCTGCTATTGTTAAAATTGGCTTAATTCATACAATCATATTATCATCCAGTTCTTATTGTTTCAGCTCACATCCAATCTATTACGAGAAAATTGACCACAGGCCTTGCTGATATCAAACTCTGTTAATACAGGGCAGTGTGGAGACATGAAGGTGCATGGGAAAGGGAATGGAGTTTAGAGTCAGATTAACTTGAGTTCAAATTCTGGTCATACAGCTGTTATGTAAATAGATTAACTTCTCTGGGCTATTCTCATCAGCAAGTTGTGATAATATGGAGCGTCTCTTTCCTCTCTCTCTCTCTCTCTCTCTCTCACACACACACACACACACACACACACACACACACACACACACACACATTCTGTAACTACTTTCTGAGCTCCCTGCACTTGTCTTGACTTCACCTGATTTCACCAAGGCCTCCCACACCAGAATTCCTTCTTCCCTGTGTCTTGTGTACAGCCTGATACTTGACCTCAAATGGCCAACGTATAACTCAGAGAAGAGCTGGGCTTCCCCAGGGCTCTGGTAGCAGAGCTCCAGTTCCTGTGGAAGGAGATATCACATGAGAGGCAACCATTCCTCCTGCAAGTGAGATCTGTCCCCACCTGACACCTTCGTGGCTCTGCTCAGCCCTGTGGGAACCCTAATCCTAACCCTAATTCTAACCCTAGCCTTAATCCTTGAATGATCTGTACTGAAATTAATCACCAGTTCATGCTCTCTCTGCTCTTTTCCTCCTTTCCACAAACCCTGGCTCAGAAGAAAGAGGACACAGCTGGGTGCCCCATGGATGAGTCAGGACCCATCCACGGTGTAGTGCTCACACATCCTAAACCACATTCTTCTCCCTCCACCTCCCCATCTTGACCCAAATCCTCATTTCTCCAGCCCACAGCCTGTCTTCTCAATGGATCATAAGTTTGCCCCATTTTGAACCAAGACGAAACTTATATCCATCACCTTTTCTAAATCACATTCGAGACAGATTTTTGATTCCCAACCGTCTTCCAAACATGCCCCCTCCCCAGTTTCCCACACTCAGTAAATGGCACTACCAGCCACTGAGCGCTCATCTTCTCGACTTAGGCATCCTCCTCAACTCCTACCTTTCTCTCCCATCACCAAGTCCTGTTGGCTTTACCTCCAACCTGTCCCTGAATCCATCAGCTTATCTTCATCTGCACTGCAGCCTCCCTAGTCAAGCCTCCATCAGTGCCTACCTGCCCAATAGGAATAGCCTTTTGACTTGTCTTTCTGATTTCACTCCTAATTTCTCATCACCCATTCTTACCCAGCAGCCAGGGCATCTGCATGAAACTAAATCAGCTCTTGTATTACAGTAAGACCCTCTAAGACATTGTCCTTGTACTTGGAAGAAAATCCAAACTCCACAACAGGGCAACATGGTCGATGGGCCTGAGGTAACCTCTGCCTGCTGTGTGACCCCATCTACCTCCGCTCTTTGCTGCAGTCATTGAGCTCCACCACACTCACCTCCAGTTTGTCACATGGAGGTGTCAAGGGTGCCTGCTCCTCTCTGCTTCTGCTCCTGTAGTATCTGTCACAAATGTTCACCCACCAGAACCCTTTTTGTCACTCAGGTCTCTGCTCAGATTGGGCTGCCTCAATGACACCTCCCAAGATGACCCACTGTGTAGTAGCCTAAGTTACACTCTCACGTGATCTGGTGTGTTTTTCCCACAGTGCTTTATGTTTTGGGTTACTAATTCTTTAATTATTTATTTAAGTCTCAACCCACCAGGATGTCATCATCTCAAGGGCAGGGACTGCCCTCATTCAGTGACTGTCCCAGCTGGAGCCAGCACGTAGTTGGCAGTGGGTAAATGTCTATGGAACGGCTGAGTCATGTCTCTCATCCCTTGTTAACAACTGACACAGCAGGAAGCCGTAAGGTGTTTATCCTTGGATTCATGTGTCCCTACTGAAAGGACACATATCACCCCCTCCTGACTCCTGCACATTGACTCCATCTGCCATCGCCACTTAAGAGAGTTTGAGGACTCATCTGAGAACTGAAGGGAAGGGATTGACCCTGGTTCCACTACAGACTGTCCTTCAGTGGACGCTCTGACCCTGAGCAGCATAGTCTGGGCCGCGATGAAAACGGGGATATCACGGCTGAGTGTCCCGTGGCCTGACCGCCTCTGCCTCTGGTGAGAAGGGGAGACCGAGAGAGGACAAAGCTAGTCCCTGAGGTCCAGGAGCTGATCTGATGCTCATAGCTGGACCTCAGTGATGTTACAAGCGCATCTGTGCTGCCACCTCAGCCGTGCTGTCCTCCGGTTGGACACACACAATCTCCGAATGCCCCTTTCAGACAGGGTGCCGAGCAGCCCACAAAATGCCAAACCCCATCCCACCCTCTGCACTCGTGGCTGCCACTTCCTAAGTTGTGGCTTCCTGCTGGCTGAGTCTGCCCTCCCAGAGACAGTCACTGAGGTTCCCAACTACTGGATTTCCCTGCCCCCTGACAACACCAGATCGAGGGCAAACCTCCATTTCCTTAGATCTTCTCCAGGTTACCCAACCACGTCCCAGATCACAAATAGGTTCTTTCTGAGACCCTGTCCTGAGAGGCCCACGGGGTCCATTGGTGCGTGTGCTCAGGCTGTGATGAGAACTGCCCTGGCGTGTTCACTATGAGTGTGTTTGTGGTGCTTGTACTTGGAGAGCATCGACTCTCTGGAGCCCAACAATTCTCAGTTCCCCTAAGTCCACCCTGTCGTCGTCCCTGTCCTGAATGTGACCCTCCCTCCTACTAGCTGTATTTCTCCCAATCTTTGAAGCCTTCCCTCACACCCCAAACCCCACTTGCCGTCAGCCGTACCCCAATTGGTCCTGTCCTGGCAAAGCTCTGAGACCTGTCCCACAACTATTTCTAAACATGAGCTCTGACCTTAGGGAGGGGAACATCTGGGCTGCTCACCTGAGGGATTATCACCATCTCCTCTGAACCAGACACAGTGTATCGGGAACCCACGTAGAGTGGGGTCAGTGCGGGGTGGCTTGTGTAGCTGCACAGACTGGAACTTCTTTTGTTCATCATCTATGGCCTAAGGAGCACACAGAACATCGATCAGGGAGGGCAGTCTGGGTCTGGCTCAGAGATTTTGCCCCGTGAAATCTGGTCTGAGCAAAGTGAGGTGGTGCTTCCACAAGTTTCTGTGTATGGAGGGGTCTATATCCTCTCCGGAATATTGACGCCCTGGTTACCTGCACCTCTACCCCTGACAGCTACATGGAGATCCCCACATTTTGCCCCTGCCATGGTAACAGCAGGACTTGAACAAGACTAGGAAAGAAGTGAGAATGGAAGAAGGGGAACAGCTCTGGGTATGGAACCCTTCCATCCTCTGACCCCTGGAAAGAGGCTGATGAAGTGTGAGTGATGAGTGATGTGTCCATGGTGAGTGAGGGAGCAGTGAACATGGATAGGGGAGGCCGTAGGAGGCCAGGGGACCAGTCCATGGCTAAGGAGGGACAGATTTACTCATCTCCTTAAATTTTTCCATTTTTAAGAGGTTGATCCTTATGCCCCACTGACCCATCTAGGGGACTGTGTGGGTGCCTGTCATGTCTCTGTCAGCCCACCCCGGCCCAGCCTTTCTGGCTTTGGTGCCACCTTGCGAATGGAGCAGTCATTGGGAATCAGGTAGAGGTGGAAGGTGACTTCCTCATGCTGGAGGTGATAGTACAGCAGCACATTGGAGGTGATGGGAATGGGCAGGATAGCACGGATAATTCTCAGTAGAACTCTGATGGGGGAGAAGCTGGGGTTCTCCAGGACTACGTAGTGTGGCTCCACCCTGGCTGGCTTCTCCAGGACTATCCCCTCCTCTTTCATATGGGCCACTTGGAACCAGGATTTATCTACATTTTTTCCTGAAAAGAATGAATTTGAGAAACAAGGATTTAATACCTTCATAGAGTCAGGCTTGGCAGGGGCAGTGTGGTCCTCAAGTGCTGGCTCAGTTGCCTCCCTGGGGGATCCAGCTAGGAGAGCTGGCTAGATTGGATTTGGGTTTTATTGGAGCTGCTGGTGCAGGTTCTCTAGAGAGGGATCACCTCTGGAAGACCCTGAAGCTACACCTATACTCAGCCCATGGTCCTGGGTCCAGGAAACGTATTGACCCATGGTTACCTGTGCTGGATTCTGTAACAGTGAGGTCTGTT
>VMDR010029609.1:0-12678 GCA_007922815.1 Macrotus californicus
TACTGTATTTTGCCATGTACAATCTGTACTTTTTTGCCCAAATTTTTAAGGGAAATACAAGGATGCACAGTATACATGGATAGTCCCTGAAATACCTTATATCTGTTCTTGTATTTCATAGTTGTTACATAACATTTCTTGTACCATAATATGCTCAAAAATAAATGCCAAAATTCCTTTATAATACAAAAAACAAATACCTAAATACAAATAAATAAATAATTAAAATTAAAAATTAAAATGAAAGATTTTTTTCCTGAAAGTTTGGGCCAAAAACGTGGGTGCAATTTATACATGCCAAAATATGGTATACATCATGACCCAGTAGGATTTATTCCAGGTATACAAGGGTGACTCAACACTTGAAAATCAATTAATGTAGGGAGGGTGGGATGGGTGGAGGTGGAAGAGGGTATATGGAGGACAAATGGTAATGGAAAAAATACAGTAAAAATGTCAATTAATGTAATCTATCACATCAATAGGCTAAAAGTAGAAAAGTTACATGGTTATATCAAAATATGCAGAAAAAGGCATTTGACAAAATCCGACATCCATTCACGATTAAAAAAACTTTTAGAAAACTAGGAATAGAGAGGAATTTACTCCACTTGATTAAAAAAAATCTACAAAAAGCATACAGCTAATATTACACTTAATGGTGAAAAACTAGATGATTTTCTCTTAAGACTGGGCACAGGACAATGATGTCCCCTCTCACCACTTCTTTTCAAAATCATACTGGAAGTCCTAGCTAGTGCAATAAGACAAAGAAATAAAATACAACACATACATGTTGGGAAAGAAGAAATAGAACTGTCTATGTGTGCAGATGACATGATTGATTGTCTCTGCAGAAAAATCCCAAAGAATCGACAAAAACTTCTGGAATAAGCAATTATTTGCAGGATACAAAAGTTAATATCCAAAAATCAATTGTTCTTTTATATACCAGCAATGAACAGTTGAAGTTTGAAATTTAAAACAATACTATTTATATTGCCACCAAAATAATTGAAATAACTAGATATAAATCAAACAAAATATGCAAAGACTCAATATCAGGAAAACTACAAAACTCTGATGAAACAAATCAAAGAAGATCTAAATAAATGAGAGAGATATTTTATGTTCATTGATAGAAAAATTCACATTATTAAGATGTCAATGTCTCCCAACATGATCTATAGATTTAATGCAATCCAATCAAAATTCCAGCAAGTTATTTTGTGGATACTGACAAACTGATTATAAAGCTTACAGAAAGAGGCAAAAGACCGATAATAGTCAACATGATATTGGAGGAGAAGAACAAAATCAGCGGAATGACACTGTCTGACTTCAAGTCTTAGCATAAAGCTACAGTAATAAAGACAGTGCAGTATCAGTGTGACTCCACCTCGGACCTGTTTGAATGGCTATTATCAATAAGACAAGAAATAGTAAGCGTTAGAGAGGATGTGGAGAGACGGGAACCCTTGTACACTGCTGGTGGGAAGTAAACTGGTGCAGCCTCTATGAAAAACAGCATGGATGTTCCTCAAAAATTTAAGAACAGAGCTACCATATGACCAAGCAATCCCTCTTCTGGGCATGTACCTAAAAATTTGAAAATACTCGTAAAGAAATATATGTACTCCCACGTTCACTGGAGCCTTATTCATAAAAGCCAAGACTTGGAAACAATCTAAGTGTCCCTTGATGGATGATTGAATAAAAAAGGTGTGGTATATATATATATATATACAATGAAATACTACTCGACCATAAAAAAAAAGAATTATTTCCATTTGTAACAACATGGAAGTATCTTGAGAGTATTATGCTAAGTGAAATAAGTAAGGTGGAAAAGGACAGGAACCACATGATTTCACTCATATGCAGGATGTAAAACAAAAAGCAACAAATAGACAAACAAAACAAACACACTCATAGACAGACAACAGTATGGTGGTTACCAAAGGGGAAGGAGGGACAGGGGTGGTGGATAAAAGAGTAAAGAGGGTCAAATACAGGGAGGGACAAAAGTAGGTTTTCAGTTGTTCATGTGGAAAATAATACAATCATCAATAAACAATAATACATGAATAAACTATGTGTTTCACATACAACTGTAAACCTACTTCTGCTCCACCCTGTATATGGTATAGTGATTACACGCTGGAATATACAGATGTTGTATTATAAAGTTGTATACCTGAAACTTATATAATGTTATTAACCAATGCTACCCCGATAAATTTAATTTTTTTAATTTAATTGTTTCAAAAAAGGCAGTGTGGTATTGACAAAAGAACAGACAAACAGATCAACAGAACAGAATAGAAAGCCCAGTAATCAATTCACACAAACATAGCCAACTATTTCAATGGAAAAATGCCCATTGAACATCCAGCACTGGACTTCTCAGCAAATGTCCAGTGCTGGAGCAACTGGAAATCCAAATGGAAACAAACAAAGAAGAATCTAGACCATACCTTATACCTGTCACAAAACTTAACTCTCAGAATGAATCAACAGATCGAAATGTAAAATGCAAAACTGCTAGAGTACATTTTGGGAGAAAATTTAGACAACCTTGGGTTTGGTGACGAATTTTTATTTTATTTATTTTTTAAAGTTTTTACTTATTTATTTACTTTTAGAAGAAAGGGAGGGGAAGGAGAAAGAGAGGGAAAGAAACAGCAATGTGTGGTTGCCTTTCATGCTCCCCCAACCGGGGACCTGGCCTGCAACCCAGAAACATGCCCTTGACTGGGAATAGAACTAGCGACCCTTTGATTTGCAGGCTGCCACTCAATCCACTGAGCCACACCAGCCAGGGCATGAATTTTTAGATATAACACCAAAAACACAACATAAGAAAGAAAAAACTTATGTTGGCTTTGTTAAAATTTAAAACTCCTGACTTATGAGAGATACTTTTTAAAAGATTATATATATATATATATATATATATATATTTAAATATTTTATTTACTTTTTACAGAGAAGGAAAGGGGAGAGAAAGAGAGGGAGATAAACATCTACTGGCTGCCTCCCGCATGCCTCCACTGGCCCACAACCCGGGCATGGGAACCAAACAGATGACCCTTCAGTTCACAGGCCGGCACTCAACCCACTGAGCCACACCAGACAGGGATGAGACATATTTTTAAGAGAATGGAAACACAAGCCACAGACTGGGTGAAAATGTTGGCAAAACACATATCTTATAAAGAACTTGTATCTAAAGTACAGGGTCTGGCACAAAAAATGCCCCTTTTTTATTACAAAATCTTTGCTTACAAAATCATAAGCATGTAATCCTGTAACATAACAATATCACACTCAAGCACACCATATGACATTTTAGGTGAAATGTTCTAATTAAAACTATAAATTATTACACCCATATATTACCCTACCAACCACACTCAAGCAGGTCTTACTTCTGCCAGACCCTGTATATCCTATAGAATGTCTGTGTCCTCCCAAACTCATTTGTTGAAATACCAACCTCCAAGGTGATGATGGTAGGAGATGGGGTCTTGTGGAGGTGGGACCTTTGGGAGGCTCCACTCTCATTAATTGGATTAGTGTCCTTATAAGAGACCTCACAGAGCTCCCCAGTCCCCTCCCACCAAGTGAAAAGATGGAAATCTATGAGCAGGAAGCCTTCACCAAACATGGATCTGCTAATGCCCTGATCCTGGACTTTCCAGACTCCAGAGCTGTGAGAAATAAATTTCTGCTATTTATAAGCCACCCATTCTATGTTTTTTGTTACAGCAGCCCAAACAAAGACAATATACAAAGAACTCTTAAAATTCAACAATAAAACAAACAACTCAATTTTAAAATGGGCAACAATTCTGAACAGACATTTTACCAAAGAAGATATACAAGTGGCCCAAAAAAAGCATATGAAAAAATATTCAACATCATATGTCATTAAAGAATTGCAAATTAAAACAGTAATGAGATACCATCACATACCTATTAAAATGGCTAAAATCTAAAACAATGACAACACTAAATGGTGACAAGGATATGGACCAATAGGAACTCTCATTCATTGTTGGTGGGAATGAAAAATGGTACATCCACTTTTTGAAACATTTTGACAGTTATTTAGAAAACTAAATATATGGTTATCATATGATCCAGCAATTGTGCTTCTGGGTATTTAAATGAGTTGAAACTATGTCCACAGAAAATCCTGCATACAGATACTTATAACAGTTTTATTCATAATTGCTAGAAATTGAAGGGAATCAATGTGTCCTTCAATAGATGGATAAATGAGATGTGGTACATTGATAGAATAGGTCATTACTGAGTGATAAAGAAACGAGCTATTAAGCCATGAAAAAATACAGAGAAACCTTAAATGCATATTGCTAAGTCAAAAAAGCCAGTTGAAGAGGCTACATACTATATGATTCCAATTATATGTCACTCTGGAAAAGGTAAAACCATGGAGACAGTAAAAAGATGATTACCAGAGTTCAATTTGGAGTGAGGGTGGGGTTAGTAGGTGGAGCACATGGCATTTGTTAGAGCAGTGAAATTATTAAGTATGATACTCCAGTAGTGGAAACATTTGTCAAAAACTCCAGAACTGTGCCCTGACTGGCATGGCTCAGTTTGTTGGGCGTCATCCCACAAAGCAAAAAGTCACAGGTTCAATCAGTCAGGGCACATGCCTGAGTTGTGGGCCAGTCCCTGCCTGGTTGGGGTGTATGCGAGAGGCAACCAATCAATGTTTCTCTCTCACAATGACGTTTCTTTCTCTCTATTTCTTCCTCCCTTTCCTTCTCTCTAAGTAATAATAATAATAAAACTCAGAGCAGAAACGGACAAAAAACACAAAGATCAAAGACAAGAGTTAGTCAAAATCAGGAGAAATTGAAGAAAAAGGCAAATCATCTCAAGAAAAAAAAAGATTACATTATAAGATGTCCAAGGGGAAGAGATTTTACTTAAAATATAATCACTGGTATTGAGGAAAGATATTAAAACAGCCAAGAAAGTAAAAATAAAATCAAGAAAGCAGCAAGGAGAATCAGATAGAGAGTGCTAGATACAGAGAAGTTCCAAAGTATATTATATAGTCCCTGAAGAAGAAAAACAAAATAATGGAAGATATGTAATAGTATTCAAAATTGTAATACAGGCCTGGCTGGTGTGGCTCAGTGGATTGAGTGCTGGCCTATGAACCAAAGGGTGATTGGTTTGATTCCCAGTCAGAGCATGTGCCTGGGTTGCGGGCCAGGTCCCCGGTAGGGGGCATGCAAGAGGCAGCCACACATTGATGTTTCTCTCCCTCTCTTTCTCCCTCCTTTCCTCTCTCTCTAAAAATAAATAAATAAAATCTTCTAAAAAAATTATAATACAAAAAAGCTTTCTGGAAATAAAACTTAAATCTACACATCAAAAGGGTCTTCCATGAACCTAGGAAAATTGATATGGAATAGCTAACTCTAAGATATATCTTAGAAAATAAATTAGATTTGAAAAAGAAATTCTCTGGGCCTTGGGCAAAAAGACCAAATCATTTATGAAAGAACAAAAATCAGGTTAGTATCAAGTTCCACAACAAAGAAGCAAAGAAGTTTTTAAAAACTCAAGGAAAAGAAACGTCGACCAAGGTTTTATATCCAGGCAATATGCCCTTCAAGTACCAAGGCTATAGAAAATCCGTTTTAAATATGCAAGAACTAGCCAGAAATAAATCTTCATTGATATAGTCAATTAATCTACCACAAAGGAGGCAAGAATATACAGTGGGGTAAAGACAGTCTCTTCAATAAGTGGTGTTGGGACATTGGGCAAATATGTACAAAAAAATTAAATTGAACCACTTTCTTACACCACGTACAAAAATAAACTCAAAATGGATGTAAGGCTTAAACATAAGACCTGGAACCATGAAGTCCCTAGAATAAAACACAGACAGTAAACACTCTGACATCAGTCTTAGCAGTATTTTTTTTAGATATGTCTCCTCTGACAAGGGCAAAAATAAACAAATGGGACTACATCAAACTAAAATGTTTTTGCACAACAAAGGGAACTATCAACAAAACAAAAAAAACCCACTGAATGGAAGAAGATATTTGCAAATGATATATCGATAAGAAGTTAATAGTCAAAATATATTAAAAACTCATACAACTTAACACCGGGAAAAAAACAATTCAATTAAAAAATATACAGAGGGCCCTGACCAGTGTGGCTCAGTTGGTTGGGTGTCACCCCACAGACCAAAAGGTCACCAGTTCGATTCCTAGTCAGGGAACATGACTGGGCTGCAGGTTCAGTCCCCAGCAATGTGAATGCAAGAGGCAGCTGATCAATGTTTCTCTCCTTCCCCCTCTCTTTCTCCCTCCCTCCCTTTCTAAAAATAAATAAATAAAATCTTTTTGAAAATGTACAGAGAGGCTGAATAGATATTTCTCCAAAGAGGACATATAGATGACCAACAGACATAAAAAGAGGCTCAACATCACTAATCATCAAGGAAATGCAAATTAAAACCACAATAGATATCACCTCATACCTGTCAGAATGGCTGTTATCAATAAATTAACAAATAACAAGTGCTGGCAAGGATGTGTAGAAAAGGAACCTCTAATGCACTGTTGTGGGGCAGATCATAAATTGGTACAGCCCTATGGAAAATAGAATGACTAGTTCTCAAAAAGTTAAAAATGGAGCTGCCATACAATCCAGCAATCCTACCTCTGGGTGTTTATCCAAAGAAAACAAAAACACTAATTTGAAAAGATATATTCATCCCTGTGTTCATTGCTGCATTGTTCATAGTAGCCAAGACATGGAAGCAGCCTAGATGAATGGATACAGAAGATGTGGTACCTATGTACAATGGAATATTATCCAGCATCCAAAAAAGAATGAAATCTTGTCATTTGTGACATAAGATGGACTTCTGAAGGTATTATGCTAAGTGAAATAAGACAAAGAAATACAAACACTGTATGATTTCACTTATATAAGGAACCTTTAAAAAGCAAAACAAAACACCATGCCCCAGCTGGTGTGGCTCAGTGGAATGAGTGCCAGCCTGCGAACCAAAGGGTCACCAGTTCAATTCCCAGTCAGGGTACATGCCTGGGTTTCGGGCCAGGTTCCCAGGGTGGGCCACGTGAGAGGCAACCACACTTTGATGTTTCTCTCCCTTTCTGCCTCCCTCCTTTGCCCTCTCTCTAAAAATAAATAAATAAAATCATTTTTTTTAAAGAAAAAAAACACGAAATGAATAAACAAAGCAGAGCAAAGCAGTGTCATAGATATAGAGGGGGGACTAAATAAATAAATATTCTAGTACTCAAAATACTATGCTCAGGAGCCTCTCTTGAGGAATTTACTAGAGAATGGGCTTATCTAACTAACTAACTGCAGGAAAGGGGGAAATTCGTAAAGCTTTATGATGGTGAGCGTTAAATATATTAAGTTGTAGATCTCCAACTAAAATAAAGATAGTGACAAGGGTGAAAAATAGTATGAAATTTTCTTTTCGTAAAAACAACATGACTAAAAAAATAGAAGTGAGGAGAGAAAAGGGAAAAGGATAAAATAATTGATTTTTATATAAGCAATAGAACGCAGTCAAGATACAGCTGACAAACAAAATAATATAGCCTAAGGAAAAGGAATTTGAGGACATTAGGGAAGATACAAGCATACAGGAACTACTGGAACAAAGCCAGGAAGATCACTAAACACCAATTTTAAAAGTAAATTTTTTGTTTTGGGTTGGGATTTTTGTGTGCTGCCTATTTTTTTAGCACTTCCTTAACTTTCTGGCACTACAAGAAACTCGGGTTCATCTCCATATTTCCTGCCCCAACTAGCATTTCTCCATGGAGCACCCATTCCATGGTGGAAATGGAACTGAAAATCGCCTGGAAACACAGCCGCTTTGGTGTGTTGGGCAGCGGGGGAATATCAAAACAATAATCAAAGCTCATTGCGGGGAAAATGAAGTTGAGACAGAGGCAAAAGGGCTGGTGAGCGCCCGCGGGTCTCGAACCACCCTCGTCAAGCGAGGGCGGTTATCAAGCGATGGCTTGTTCGAAGTACCCGCTGAGCTAAAGCCAGCCCGCGAGCAACTTCTAGATTATAGTCTCTTCACTGCTCAGGCTTATGTCGCAATAAAGTCATCAAAATGGGAGTGATCTGGAATGATTTATGATCAAACCATCCAATTAATTCTCCCCGCAACCTCCCCTCCTCCCCCTCTCCGTCCCAGCCAGACACTTGCTGAGTGCCCATCTGAGAATACTGGGGAATGAAGACTCAGGTCTCCCTTAAACCCCCAGGGAGCTCTTCCGTAATTACTTCCGGCCTCAATGCCTCCTAACACGCAGCGGTCACATGGTCCACCACAAATCACTGGACGCCTGCTCCAAACTCGGAAATTCCGCAGACAACCACACGAGGTCACTCTGTGATCAAATCTACTTTCACAATGCCTAACAGGGACTGCAATCTTGAAAAAGCTACATTTCAGGCCTTTTCTTGAACTTTGCAGCTAAACTAGATAAATCCTACCGCTCCTCTCCCAGGTGTTCTATAGCATTACTTCTGATACTATTTTTTAATCTTTTATTTTTTGAAGATTTTTTTATTTACTTACTTATTTTTAAAGATTTTATCCAGGAAGGGAAACATCAATGTATGGTTGCCCCCTGCGCGCCCTCTACTGGGGACTCCACCCACAACCCAGGCATGTGCCTTAGACCATATTTTTATTTATTAAAAATATATATTATTAATGCTATTACCGTTGTCCCAATTTTCCCCCTTTGGCCCCTTCTGCCCAGTACCCCCCTTCCCTCCAGCAGTCCCCAACCTTAGTTCATGTCCATGGGTCGTGCATGTAAGTTCTTTGGCTTCACCATTTCCTGTGCTATTCTTAACATCCCCCTGTCTATTTTGTACCTACCAATTATGCTTCTAAACCTCTGTACTTTCTCCCCCATACTCCTCCTTCTCCCTCCAAGCTGATAACCCTCCAAATGATCTGCATACCTATGATGATGTTCCTGTTATGCTTGTTTGCTTAGTTTTTTTTAGATTCAGTTGTTTGTGAATTTGTTACTATTTTATGTTCATAGTTTTGATATTTTTCTTAAATAAGTCCCTTTAACACTTCATTTAACAATGGCATGGTGATGATGAAATGCTTTAGCTTTACCTTGTCTGGGAAGCACTTTATCTGCCCTTCCATTCTAAGTGATAGCTTTGCTGGATAGAGTGATCTAGGTTGTAGGTCCCTGCTTTTCATCACTTTGAATACTCCTTGCCAGTCCCTTCTTGCCCGCAAGGTTTCTTT
Organism: Macrotus californicus; assembly: GCA_007922815.1. Taxonomy (NCBI): domain Eukaryota; kingdom Metazoa; phylum Chordata; class Mammalia; order Chiroptera; family Phyllostomidae; genus Macrotus; species Macrotus californicus. The sequence goes on from VMDR010029609.1 coordinate 9,344, forward strand.
TGAGAAATCAGCCTTATGGGAACTCCTTTGCAGGTAACTCTCTGCTTTTGTCTTGTTGCTTTTAAGATTCTCTCTTTAACTTTCCCCTTCGGCATTTTAACTATGATGTCTTGGTGTGTTCCTCTTGGGGTCCATCTTGTTTGGGACTCTTTGTGCTTCCTGGACTTGGATATCTATTTCCTTTAACAAATTAAGTAAGTTTTCTTTCATTATTTTTTTCAAATGTTTTAAACCCCACATGAAAGCCCTTTTATGTATAGTGTAAGTAGCTAACCCCTCTTCCCAATTACTCTTTTCTCCATGTATTTTACCATGTATAATGTGCTCCTGTGTATAATGCACACCCACATTTCTGTGTGCATTATACATGGATTACACCCATGCTATGTAATCATTATATCCATATACATTACATGTTATTTATCCCTCAAAATTTTGGGGTAAAAAAATGCACATTATGCAAGGCAAAATATAACCAATTAGAATTTCAGTGGGTATCCCTCCAGCCCTTTTCCTCAATCTATATATTTCACTGTACAATTTAGTTTTATGACTGGGGGGTAGTCTTACTGGGAATTGGTTTGTTGGATGACTTCTGTGTTAAACAGTATGTCTTGGAGATCCTTCTCATCAGTACATATAATGTACTATATATATATATTCATAGTATTCATATATATTGAGTCTAATTCATATATATTGTAATGGGTGCTTTACAATCAAGTATAAATGTACCAGTTTTCAATGTTTTGCTGTTATAAAAACAAATGGCAAGTATGTTTTTAGGAGAATAGCTGGATTTAAGTTTTTAGAGGGGGTTATGGGAGGTACCTGAAGCCACAGAATTGCCTGAAACCATACTGATCTTTTGTTTCCCAAATACTATAAATGGCCATTCTGCCAGAATGTAAATTCTGCAACAGTTGTGGCCTTGATACCTTGCCCTGTAAGATACTACCAGGGAATAACTGAACACACATAAACCAGTCACAGGCATATACCTCAGCCAGGATGCAGTTTCTGTGGATTTCAGAGACCATAAACATCAAAGATTTGAGTTCTCTGGGAATGCTCTGGGCTCCTAAATTTCCATCTCCTCTCCTTCCTCTTTTCTTTTGTGAGTCCCTCCAAGTACCCATGATCTAGACAAGCCCCTTGGAGACTCAAACCACCTGCCAGTCCCAAGAGAATTTAAGGGAACCTGAAATTTAGAATGGCTTTTTAGTGGAGGTAGCCAAAGGTAAGATTCCACTGTACCAACTTGGATTAGTTTCCTGAAGAATGAACACTGAACCATGGAAATCAGCTCACTGATAATCTCCAGCCTGCCTTGAATGGGGGAGCAAAAGGACCCAGTCCATTAGAGTAGATTCTTACACAGGACCTGCAGAGCACATAATCATGATGAGGAAGGCACCCCATTAACCAGCCCAGAATTGGACAATACTGTGTATCAAACTTTGAGCCAGTCCTTGAGACATTCACACTTCCCAGGGGCGAGATTCAGCATTACAAAAAGCATAGGCCAAAGACATGTGGCACAGCAAGGAAACTTTGTATAAAAGTCCAAAGGAAAGAATATGGTACTTTGGGGGACCCATAGGTGGTACAGATACCACATAAAGGATTTCAGAGAACTACCTGGGGCAGAGAATGTAAACAAGCCATATAGTAATGTAAATAGCCTTGCTACTGCAAATAGATGGCTTTTCAGGGTACAGAACCAGCTGAAATTATTACATAACTTCTGTTTGCTTTAATGTAAAGTACTGATTTTTTCCCTTTGCATCCAAGGGATCTGCCATAGCACCCAATCCAGGGAATATCAAAGTTGTTTTTCCTTTAGTTAACCAGTCTATGCCACCTAATTCTCAAGTTAGACCAAGGTAGGGAAGACAGCTTCTCAATGGTTCTCAATGGGGCTGGGAGGAAGAATTTCACCCCCATTCCTCCTGGGGGCAGGCATCTTTAGTTCTCGTAATTTGAGAAAGCGATGCTACTGGCATCCAGTGAGTAGAAGCTAAGAATACCACTGAACATCCTACAATGCACAAGGGAGCCCACACAACAAATTGTACAGCCCGAAATGTCAATAGTGCCCAAAGTGAGTAACCCTGTGCCTAGCCTCCCCACAGTAGTTAGGAAAACACCGAGTTCCGCATGGAGCTCTGCTGTTCCTAAAACAAGGTCAAAGCAAGCTAAAGTTACAGGGGAAGTTCGGCTCAGACTCCTCCAGACATAGATCCTGTCAGAGGGAAATACAACTCATGCTGAAGGTACCTAGGAGAAAAAGCGACAGGGCTCAAACGAAAGAATAAATTCTCTATGGAAATCCTCAGTGTGTGTATGGAGGAGGGGAAGGAAAGGGAAGAATATGGAATGTTCCCACCAAATGTGAAATAGGCCCAGTCGATACATTTATTATACAGGTTGAACAGCCTCTGAGACCAAGGGCTCCCATATGAGGGTTTTTTTTTCCTTTTTCTTTTTTGCATCAAACAGGTTCTTCCAAGAGCCTGCTTACAAGGAAGACAAAAACAGAGTAATCCTCAATAAAATAAAACTAACAGAAAAAGCCAAACAGTCTACATATGAAAAAAAAAGATTAAAAAACTTACCGGACAAAAACCATACCAAACACTCATCCCATTTAATGTCCTGTTACATGCACCAAGGAAACCAAGAACATCAGGACCCAAGGCAGCAATGCTCTGAGGTTCTAGTTCAGGCTCCCTCTACGTGACAGATTCATGCACACACATTCACACATACCACTGACCCAGGCAGAACACATGCATGCACAGGTGGCTCGAGAACCACAGTGGGGAATGAGAAGCGGGGTACGGTGGCTGGTCAAGGATATGGTTTCAACTGGAAACTGGGGACCCAGAGAACCTTTCTGCTGCAGGCTAAGCAAGAGTAAAAATTAAAACAAAGGCAGAACACAGGATAAATGTAGGATGCTCAGAGAAGATTGGCTAGATGAAGAAGGAAGATGGAGGGGAAGTTTGGGAGAGCAGCCTCAAAGGAGGAGATTTTTCTTTATTGGGAACTCAGATGGGCAGAGGTCCTGTGACTCCAGTGATATACTGAGGCTGGAGGAACACGTCACAGCATTACCTCGGCCTCCTGCACCCTCTCTCAAGGTAGAGGGAAACGACAAACACCCAGCCTCAAGCCCTCCCCACTGCCACTCTTAAGGACTTTCCCAAGTAACTCCTCCCCAAAATACCGCCCCCGCCGAGTTAAGCCCAACAAAGGGCCAAGCACAGAAAGCCTCAGTAACTCTTCTTGGTGGAACCAAAGCCAGAGAAGCCCATCACAGCTGCCATCTC
>VMDR010029610.1:0-12677 GCA_007922815.1 Macrotus californicus
ACACAGTTACAGTTTTATATATATATGCAGTATGTGTATATATGTTTATATATACACAGTTACAGTTTTAATATATATATTATAAACATATACATACACACACAGTTACAGTTTATATATATATATATATATATATTTATATATATATGTATTTAGTAAACATCGGGATTGCGGTGCAATACTTCCTGATAAGTCTTCCTCGCTGGGAAATCGTAGAAACGTTTAGCGTGGCAGGGCTTGCTCAGATCCTGGTTTTCTCTGCTCATCCATCCCACAGCTCCTGTCCATATGCTATAACAGCATTCTTGGTTACAATTCCGAACTCACCACTTCCTAGAGTGTGATTTTGAGCAAGATATTTAATTTTTTTTATACTTTACCTTCCTTTCTTATAAAGTAATGCACAGCAGCATGAAGATGTTATAAGAAACAGGATAACACAGTATATTTCAAAAAGCCGGTAGAAATTAGCTAACTACCTGCATTTCAACAGTCAGTCCCCCTGGAACAGGTTTACTGCTAACTAACTACAGACCATTATTGGAGTCTTTGCAATTGCTGAAGGTTCAGACTTGAGTTAATTGGCTTTATTAATCATTCCCATGGTTCTGGAGAGTGCTGGAATTTTTTGGGCCTTGCTCACTTTTCAAATGCTGCCTACAGCTACTCGTTAGGAAGAATGTCCTCTGTGTTCTTCATGCTCTTGCTTATTCTCTCTTTTCTGTGCTCTCTGATCTGTGCCGTGTCTCTCTCTGAACTCTGCTGCCAAAGCGAGAGAGGATTTTATTTTTCAACTCTACCTTCAAATAGGAGCAGAGTCACATTTGGGCCAGGTGTGATCTGAAAATGAGTTTTTAGCTGTGTACAGAAATCCAGGGCTACAAGTTACTTCCTGTGGCTGACGTTCTGCATAACTCTTAGCTACAGCCATGCTGAAATTTGCTCTTTTCAATCCCAGTATTGTAAGGGCTTTACAAATAAACTACTTATCTATACTGAAGTGTCAGATGAGCTATATATAATGATTTCGTGATCTCAAAAAGTATTCTGGATTTCCTGATTGTAGGTATATTTTCTCATTTCCTTTATTCAATAAATATTTACTGAATACCTGTGATGTTTCAGATATTGTTTTAGGTATTGGGGATTCAGTAGACAACATGGAGAAAATGTGTTAAGGGAGAGAAAGTAGTTAATTTTGGATAGGATGGCCTGGAGCCAACATTTGAGAAAAGGTGAAGGAAGAAGCTAGTAGATTTTTGGGAAAAGAACAGTCCTGGCAGGAGGAAAACAAATACAAAGTCCTGGAGCAGGTATATCTGTCTTCGTGTGGCTTCATGTGGGTCCAAGAAAGAAGGTACAGAAGAGAAGATTGGAGAAGTATCCAGGGACAAGGTCAGAATAAATAAATTCCCACAGACCATTGAAAGGCTTTGGCTTTTACTTTGGGTTATTTACAAAGTCAGGTTATCTCTGCAAGGTAGAAAAAAAGCAGTACACATATGGAAAGGCTACGCAGATATGCACATAGCTAGCCACACTGATGAGCACAACTGTTAAAGGGACTTGGGGTGGCCATATCAGTAGGCAGGTGTGTACGCAACTGCAGGTATGTGGGTCAAATTCCAGCTATCTAGGTATTTATTTAAAAAATTGAAATCAAGATCTCATAGAGATATCTTCACTCCCATGTCCACTACAGCATTGTTCCCAGCAGCCACAGTGTGGAAACAACCTAAATGTTCATTAAAGGACAAATGGATGGATAAAGAAAGTATGATATACACATTCAAGTTAGTATTATTTAGCTTTAGAAAAAGAAGGAAATCCTGCCATATGTAACAATATGAATGAGTCTGTAGGACATTATACTAAGTGAAATAAGCTAGTCACAGAAGGATATGCATTGCATGGGCCCACTTATATGAGGCATTTAAAATAGACTGACTTGCAGAAACAGAGAGTGGAATGGTGCTTGCTAAGGGGAAGGGGTGTGGAGAAAGAGGAAGTTTAATGTTTAATGGGTATAATTTTCAATTACATAAGATGAATATTGTAACTATAGTTCCCAATAATGCATTGTGTACTCAAAAATTTAGGAGAATAGATCTCATGTTGACTGTGCTTATCACATAAAAAACATCTAGGTTTTCAAAGTATATGCTCTGAAACCTTACAGCAGTTATCACAATGCCTCAGGTTCTACCACCCTTGATTATACTTTAAGCTTCAAAACAAATTTCTGTCCTTTAAAGTACTATCATAAAGTCTGGATATGAACACATCTCTGAGATAAAGCGTCTTTAGAAATGAGAAAGCAAGTTCATTGATTGCTGAAGTAATGTCTAAAATTTGGTAAATACTTAACTGTTAACCAATCACGTGTCAAGGCGGACAATCAGGACCAAGCTAAAAGTAACAGTTGAGCTTTATCACTTATTGTTAACAGTACAAGAAAGAGGAGCAAAGTGGTGCCAACTCTCCAGTATTCCATTTTTTCCCCATGCAATAGTACCTGCTGTGGGTCTGGTTGACTCAGCACAGAAGCCCCAGCAAAAAAGGCTTCTGCCTCTCTATGGACCTATGGGCTATGGGGAAGGGATTGGAGGGACTGAATCTAAGTGGGAAGGGCTCAGGATAAAGATGTCTGTGTCAGAGGCATCTAGGAATTGCCTTGGCTAAGACCCCTGATAAAGGGAACTCCAAATGGAGTCTCATGGGCTAGGACTGCATACATATGGGCATGGCTGGCCTAGAGGGATCTGAGTCTTTGACTGCAACTCTCTCCAAAAACGTCAGTGTACTGGCTATGCAGTAAGTGTGGTATGAGAGGGAGCTTCCTCCAGTGAGACCTGCCTGCAAAGCCTGATGCAGTAATTGACTATGGTGTGGCCTGAAAGATCACTCAAGATTTTAGCTTGCAGGCTGACTCATTATTAACCGATATTGGCTTTCGAATAAGTGTAGCCGCTAGATATTTACTAATGGCCATCAAGAAAGAGAGGGAAGAAAAATAAGTTGGGAAATGGGTTTTCATCATAGACAGACTTCTTCACACTTTCTCCTATAAATGATCCTGAGTGAATTTTATTAGAGCCACTTTAGAGGTTTTAATTAGCTAAAAGAAAATTAGGTCAGCACAAAATAGAAGTAATGTTGTATAAAAGACTGTCAATCTATATTTTGATATTTTCTTCCAAATAACTGGAACAATGAAGATGAACTGTTTAAATCAATGTTGCCCCAGGGGAAGAACTCCAACCAGAATAATGTGCCTTTAGAGGCATAATGTCTTTTTTAAAAATCTACCAGAAGTGGATATAATTTTATCTGTCATTACCAGTGAGATTTTAACCATTATATCTATAATGTGTGCTTTCTTGGTAGACCTGATTGATAAATACATGAGGATTGCTTTAAGATAAAATGAACACTTTCCTTGGTTTAATCATCTTCTATGTTATACTTTTAATAAACATGAGATATTGACACAGATGAAATTTAAAAGCAAAAATAAGTAAAAACATTATTGAAATCTTTTGGGTTAAAGTACCACAGTCAGATATCCAGCTGTCCCCAAAATAACAATACATTATCATAATTTCCTGTACCCCAACACATTTGTTTGAGATTTCAAATAGTAAGGAGCGTGTTAGTGAATTTGTATTTTACAGACTTAATCACTTTAGCAAACTGTACTACTGTAGTATGATAAATATCCTCCCCCCACACACAACAAAAGAGGACTTGGTTCTAATTTTTTCTTTTTTTAAAGATTTTACTTATTTATTTTTAGAGAGAAGGGAAAGGATAGAGAAAGAGAGGGAGAGAAACAGTGATGTGCAGGAGAAACATCAATCAAGTTGCCTCTCACATGCCCCCAACCAGGTACCAGGCCCACAACCCAGGCATGTGCCCTGACCAGGAATCGAACCAGTGACCTTTTGGTCTGCAGGATGATGCCCAACCCACTGAGCCACATCTGTCAGGGCAGTTCTAATTTTCTTTATCAAAAAAATCTAGATTGCCACACAAGTAAAAATAACAGAATACTCAAAGAATTAAACACTAAAAGCAACTACTATGTACTAATTTCTGAACCTTTATCTATATTTATAAAATTAGGAGATGAAGTAATTTCAAAATTTTCATTTTTTTATTATAAAGATTTCTTCCTCATGTCCACTTTTAGTCATTTCCCCCTACTTTAAGCGTTTACATCTGTGAAAATTAAGAACTATTTTTTTATTGTGTTCTTTATTTTTCTAGTGCTACAATTCCCTTTATCCATATTATTGCATAATAAATACCATATGAATATTAATAAGTTGTCACAATTGCAAAACTATCTAGTTTACATGGAATTCTGATGCAGTTCTTCAGGGTGCCTACTATGGTCATATATAACAATGTTAATCAGTACCTAGTATGTGTAAGGCTGGATGTATGATCCCTGTCTCCCAAAAGTTTAAAATTCCAAAGTTGAGACAGATATGTACAAGGTAATTTATAATACAAAAAAATCGAATGAATGAGGAACAGTGGTATGCACACACCTGTGTGAGCATTACATTATGTAGAATAAAGAATACTTCATGAAGTGAGTGACTTTTGACTAGCAGTCTACACAGTAGATGCTCTGGCTCACTGCACAGGTTCCGTTTTCAAGGCAACCATTCCTCCATGATTTACGACTTGTTTGATGACCGGATCTCCCAGATGAATTCCCTCCCCAGCAAATCCCATAGACCAAATGGAGCTGTCTTGTGAATTTTAGGCCCCCTTTCTGTACAAACAACTGTAAACATACTTTTATTTTACCCTGCAGTATAATGTAGGACAATATGCTGATTTATATTTAAAAAAATTTAATGGTAAAAAATAAGAGAGATTATAATATATAATTAAAAATAATTCTCCATCTTGTCCCCAAGCCTCCAAATTGTTTAGCCTCCTCAGAAGCAAAGTTAGTATACTTATTTTGTTATTTTCTAGCAATTTTCTATGCATATTTATATTCATGTATAAATTTCAATATTTAGTTTTTATTTTATTTTGTTTCAGCATTATTGAACCTGTGTTCTAAGTAACTGACTTTTTAAGTATTATATATTCTCTTTTATTCTGTGACTATTTTTAAATTTTCTAAACTATTTTACTTTTTATTTCATTCCTGAGATATGCCAGCTTGATCTTTCTGTCATGTCATTGTATCTTCTTTGAAGCCAATATCCTATTATTTGAACTTCTTTTCATTAGAGAGGCCATCCTCCTGTAATTGATTTTAAAGAGAAAATGTTTCTTAATAATTTCTTCTGTTTGGTATTCTTTGTGGTATTTTAAATTTTGTTCATATATTAATTTCATTCTTTGTACTCATATTTTCTTGTAATTTCTTCACATATATCACACACTCTATAATTTTTTTATTTTTTTACTTATTTATTTTTTAAATATATGTTATTGATTATGCTATTACAGTTGTCCCACTTTCCCCCCTTTATTCCCATCCACCCTGCACACCCCTTCCCACCCACATTTCCCCTCTTTAGTTCATGGCCATGGGTCATACATATAAGTTTTTTGGCTTCTACATTTCCTATACTATTCTTAACCTCCCCCTGTCTATCTTCTACCTACCATTTATGCTTCTTATTCTCTGTACCTTTTCCGCCTCTCTCCCCACCCACTCCCCTGATGATAACCCTCCATGTGATCTCCATTTCTGTGGTTCTGTTCCTGCTCTAGTTGTTTGCTTAGTTTGTTTTTGTTTTAGGTTCAGTTGTTAATAACTGTGAGTTTGTTGTCATTTTACTGTTCATATTTTTTACCTTCTTTTCTTAGATAAGTTCCTTTAACATTTCCTATAATAAGGACTTGGTGATGATGAACTCCTTTAACTTGATCTTATCTGGGAAGCGCTTTATCTGCCCTTCCATTCTAAATGATAGCTTTGCTGGATAGAGTAATCTAGGTTGTAGGTTCTTGCCTGTCATGACTTGAAATGCTTCTTCTAGCCCCTTCTTTCTGATAAGTTTTCTTTTGAGAAATCAGCTGACAGTCTTATGGGTACTCCTTTGTAGGTTACTGTCTCCTTTTTTCTTGCTGCTTTTCAGATTCTCTCCTTATCTTTAATCTTGGGTAATGTAATTATGATGTGCCTTGGTGTGTGCCTCCTTGGGTCCAACTTCTTTGGGACTCTCTGAGCTTCCTGGACTCCCTGGAAATCTATTTCCTTTGCCAGATTGGGGAAGTTCTCCTTCATTATTTGTTCAAACAAGTTTTCAATTTCCTTCTCTTCCTCTTCTCCTTCTGGCACCCCTATGATTCAGATATTGGAACGTTTAAAGATATCCTGGAGGTTCCTAAGCCTCTCCTCATTTTTTTGAATTCTTGTTTCTTCATTGTGTTCTGGTTGAATGTTTCTTTCTTCCTCTGCTCCAAACCATTGATTTGAGTCCTGGTTTCCTTCCCATCATTGTTGGTTCCCTGTACATTTTCCTTTATTTCACTTAGCATAGCCTTCATTTGTTCATCTAATTTGTGACCAAATTCAACCAGTTCTGTGAGTATCCTGATTGTTTTGAACTGTGCATCTGATAGGTTGGCTATCTCTTCGTTGCTTAGTTGTATTTTTTCTGGAGCTTTGATCTGTTCTTTCATTTGGGCCATTTTTTTGTCTTGGCGCGCCTGTTACGTAGTAAGGGGCGGAGCCTTAGGTGTTCACCAGGGCGGGGCCGCCATGTCGCTGCGTAGTGACGCTGTTTGTGGGGGAGGGGCCCGAGAGGGAACAATGCCGCTTGCTCCGCTATCTGCTGGTTTTCAGTCACTTTCTCTGCTACCTAGAGTCAAATTGGGCCTTTTCTGGTGCTAATTCCCGGGTGGGTGGGCTTGTGTATGTTCTAGGACCCTGTGGGTCTCTCCAGCGGACTCTCCTGTGAGATTGGGAGTTCCTCCCGCCACCGCCGCCGCCTCAGCCCCCACAGGTGTTTTCAGTCAGAGGTTTGAGGCTTTATTTCCCCGAGCTGGAACCCTACGTTGCGCTGTTTGTCTCGCTTCCCAGTTGTATACGCACGTGGGTGTGGGACGGCCCGTCTGTCAGCCGCCACCTTGCCGCAAGTCCTCTCCGCCTGGCTGCCAGTCTCTACCCCTCCTATTGGTCTGGGTGAGTGTTTCTTCTTTAACTCCTTGGTTGTCGGACTTCCATACAGTTCGATTTTCTGTCAGTTCTGGTTGTTTTTTGTTTTTAAATTTGTTGTTGTCCTTCTTTCGGTTGTGTGAGGAGGCATAGTGTGTCTACCTATGCCTCCATCTTGGCTGGAAGTCCTCCCACTCTATCATTTTTAATTGTTGCTAATCTTGGAATGAGAGAGATTATTTCTGGGTCACCTCTCTGCTTAACAATAGTACTTGAGTTTGAGCCAGAGTGTGGAGCTGGAAAAACATGCACATGCAATGTGGGTCAGTTACACAAACTCACTAGCACTCTACTCTTGAGTACATTTCTGCTCAGCAATAGCAGAGGGTATTTTTGACTCATACCAGAACTCTATATTTCACATGTCCTTTGCTGTTTTTTCACTTCTCGGTTTCCAGCGATTAGAAGTTTTAGAAATGATAGTCACTTAATGTACTCCTCCACCCTGGCACAATTACAAGAGCCACAGGCAAAATTGTGTCCACAATGTTCTCCATCCCACCCCACTTCCCTTGTCACTCTGTAATGTCACATTGGCACGGGGACTTCCTTGCAGGCTTTATGTGCCAATTGGCCTTACTTTTTCAAAGAAGGTATCACTGGTTTGCCCTCCACCCTGAGAGCATGCCCCCTAATTTGGGAGCATTCTGTGTCCTGTTTGAGATCTGAAGTGGTTTAAATCCTTAGTATCTTCTATTCATTTGTCTCACATTTCGTTATATTTGACAGTAGTACTTCCAGAGTTTCATTAAAAGTAAAAGGTTATTTTTTCCTTATTAGTTTTTATTCACTGATTTCAGAATAAAAGTAGAGGTTGCAATAACTTTAAGCAATAACTTTTAACCCAGAATCTTTAGACTGAGTTAATTAAAAAAGTTTCATCAATTGCCATTACAAAGCAAACAAAAGGTAATTTTTTTGCATTTTTTACTTCTTACAAAAATTCTTTAGAAATAACTTTTCTTGAGTAGGTAGAAAAATTTTCATTTGAATGTTTCTAAAATAAGTGAACATGTTAAATATTTTTTTAGCAATAGACATTGAAGTTCATTATAATACGGGTTGTTTTATTTTCCTGTAATGAAACTAATGGTGGATAGATGGAATTTGTTTTAAACCAAAGAGGGGAACAAGAAAGGAAGACTACTTATAGAAAAGAAAAAAGGAAGAACAAATTTTAGATAAGCTGCCCCTATATATATCAGTTGTCAGGAAAATTAGTGAAATATCTGTATTCTCAGAATAAATACAATAAGATTTGCATTTAACTGCTTAATTTGTTGAGTTTGTTTTGGTTTAACTCACTTTAATGAGTCAAATAAATGTTAGATTGATGGAATTTTCATAAAAAGGAAAGGGTTCTATTCCTCTCTCTTAACAAGATAATCACAAGAGTGATTTGATGATCAGAAATGATGAAAAAAAAGAAAGAAAGAAAAAGTGCTCCCAAAAGACTGAAGAGTCTCTTCCCAGGAAGATGTGTTAGGCATGTTGTGAAATTCTGTGCCTGGTCTATTTTAGAGATGAAAAGAAAGCTTCAGAGGTGTTACAACTCAGCTGGATCTGTTTTCTGGAGTACTGTGCTTATTTACTCAGTCAGCAGCTGGCTTATTTTCTCTGGCTCAGTAGACAGGTCAGCCTCACTCCTACTATACCATCAGTAAAGGCTATATTTGACCACATGTTGATGAGTGTTTTGATTTTATTCTAAAATAAGAGGAAGGAGCCTATGTACATATTTTATATAAAAACATTGATCCATTAATTCAGATCATTAAATGTATTCTTAAATAAATCCTACATTTTATAGGTAACTTATGCTAGATTTCTTTTTCCATTTTACAGTTCTTAATGGACAGTGTTAATCAGTGTTAATGTTACATTTCTTTGTCCTGTTCCCATTTTATATTAATAAGTTAAGTAGCTGCCATTGAATTTGATTCTTCTTTTCATTTAGAAACCCCTTTCTTTCTACTTTCCATACCCAAGTTCTTCCTAGCAACACTTATCCCAACCCAAGCATTGTTAATGCCACTGTTTATCACACCTGAACTCCTAATGCAAAACTTTGCATGTATACAAATGCACATTTACTCCAGAATCTCTGTTGTGCAGCAGATATATTTTATTTTGTGGGCAAGTTTTGAATCTAGGAAAATGTTAATCCCAAGAATATTACATTTAGAAAGGTCAAGGCAACCACTGGGAAATTTTCTTGAAGCTGTTCATTACCAACTGAAGCATATCCAGTGTTCCCTGTGACTCAGATGACATAGGGGACATTTTATGCTAACAGCAGGCAGACGTTTTGCTCACTTTTAAATGGTTATTGTTTTGAAGGCTGCATTATAGAATGGCTATAAAATCCAATAATTATAGACAATTTCGAAGACAGACCAAAAAGGAGTTCTGAATTGGAATTTACACACAAGCACTAGCACACTAACATGTGAGCCATCTGTTTTGTTTGTTAGCCATAAAATATTCTACCTATTAGATCAATATGATGCTTATGTTGAATAATGTATCAGTATATGCAGACACACACAGAGAAATAAAAGTTTCAGAATCAAATTTAATTTTCAATCACAGAAAATTAAGTAGAAATTTGACCATTGGTTTACCTGATTACCAAAAATCTGCTTGTGGATTTTATCTTTGAATAATTAGGTTCCACAACATATACTATTGAAAATAATATTTGGCTTCCTACTTGAAATAAATTGTGAATATCATCTGCCAAAATAAGAGATTCAGAAGAAGTATTTTGTATATTTTGGAAGTTTCTAATTATTTGTAAGATTAGGGGTGGGGGAGGTGTTTAGTGTGTTACCAACATTTTAATTTCTTTAAGAAGATATCAAAAAGTAATGTAACAGTACATTTTATTTAAATGTAGAAGGCCGGAGAGTAAGAATTCTCATAACAATGAATCTAATTACTTGAATTCATTTATAGACTGGAAGTCACAGGCAGATTAGACCAGTATGTGATGTGTGCAGGTTTAGACACATGTGAGAGGTCCAGGTGGGCAGCATGGCTTACTCACAGCCAGACTGGGGTGATACAACATCGGGAAGAAGAGGCAGTAGAGAGCCTTCCCAACAGTGGTCACGGACTAGAAATCAACCAGAACTGCACAGTACTATTTCCTAGTAGGCTGGCAACATTGGGTTATTATATGAGTTAATAATTGATGCCAATATTGGAGAGGAAGTAGCTCATATAGAACTTTTACTGTCTTCCAAAATCTACTTAAATGATTTTACACTGTTGTCCATATAAAATTATCTTACTCATAGTGGGAGTTTTGAAGATACAGAAAGAGAATATCGTTTAATTTATTGAAGTAATATATTAGCAAAATTTAAAGACTGGAAATTACATAAATAGGTAACAGTAACGTTAACTTCATAGAGGTAGGATATTGTTTTGGAATAAAATTATGACTAATTTATCCCTAAAACTATACTTTGCAAAGAGCACTTGATTTTTTAAGCATTAAAAGTTCATTTTTTCTAAATCCATATCAGTGTGTGTGAAGCTCTAATGGGAGTGGGCCCCCAGCCTCCCTGAGGTTGCAGTGACACCATGAAAACAGTTCTCTATGAACCACATGGCAAACAAAGCAGACTCATGATGAATGTGTCAGGTTCAGCTTCACACTCAGTTCAGTAGAAAAAACGGCCTATACCCAGGTAGATGGCATACTTGCCCACTGAAATTATTCCTGTTGCAGTTCTCATAAGAGTTATACTAATACTTTTCATAATTAATAATTTACTGTGGGAGAATTTTTTTACTCTGTATTTCATCTTCTTACCAAGAAAAAATGAGGTCAGAATGAGAGGACAGATAAATGTTTTTGTTCCGTCTTCCTGATGGATTTTAATCATACCTCTGTAAAATGTGTGTAAAATATATAAGCCGACAGATCTATTTAGTTTCCGTTTTCATTTATTTTCAGCTCAGGAAGAAAGCAAAATTTACATTTAAGAGACCATTTGTTTGCACATCCCGGGATTATTATACCTCTGCAGTGGATGCAACATAGGGCATTAAACTTCTTTGACTGCTCCACTGCACCCTAAGAAGCAAAGGAAATAAATACCACATTAAAGCAAGGAAAGGAGACCCCACTCTGAAGTGGCTTTGTTTGAAGTAGACCATTGTTTAACATTATATAACCTCTTTCAGTCACTTTCTTTGAGCTTGTGTTCCTCATCCCCCAAAATTATTAATAGAGTTAGTTTCCTCCCTTTAAAAATATATGGTTTTACTTTAGGGCGTATTTAAGACATGTGCAGTGAGCAACATGTGTTAGCTGAATGAGAAATAGTTACACTTAATTTTAAGTTATGGTTGCCATTCCTCTGAGACAGACAGTTGAATCTTTATTCACAAGCATAACTCTATGTAAACCAAAATACAAATCATTGAACTCTCTGACTCCTTGGATAATGTTTTCTTGACAATAATATAATAACATTAAGGAGATTTTGCAAGCCTCAGGAGCTGAAGAAGCACCATATCTTGTCTGGGTTGGCCCTCAGAACTATCCGTTTATGGAATAAATTAAGCAAGAAGGATGAGCAAAAACAAAATAAGCCAAATAGACACATAAATTAACAAAGGAACAAAAAGATATCAGGCACAAGAATGAAAATACTGGGCATACTGCCCTTCATAAGATTTATCTTCTTAAATCGCAGATGTAGCTATAACCATACCAGGATGACATAGAAGTACACGCAGTATGAAAAAAACAGTATCTTACTAGAGCATGCCATTTTCTTTGATATTTGCTCAGAGAAAATTATTTTTTATCTAATTTTATTTGGAATTTCTCTGCCAAAAAGTTTTAAAATTAAGAAACAAGAAAATAAAAAAAGGATTCAAAGATTTATCTAAACAGGGAATTTGCTTTTGAAGTGGAGCTCACTTAAGTTGAAATGATTCTTTAAACGGCCTTTTACATCTCAGTGGAAAAGCCTGTTTCTACTTGGGAGCATCTAGGGTTCTTTTGACCATATTCAGACCAACCATTTAGACTTGGGATCTGAGAAACAGTATTTGCAGAACCAGCAAAGCTATCGTAAACATTTTTAAAAAGATAGTTATATAGCAACTTCTGAAATACTATGGTATATCTATAATATCAACCGTCACAAGCTAGAAAATATTTAGAAACAGAGAGAGTCTACAATAAAAATCTATTTGGTTTTCTTTAAATGTAGGAGGAAAGGTTTAATCAAACTGTTCACAGCTTGTCATAGCAGTTTGTTTTTTTACTCCTGGCTTTTACTTTATTGCTCTTATTGTATAGAATATATTTTATGGCTTAAAATTGAAACATTTAGGAAAGTAGGAATAGGAATAAAAACATGATTGAGGTTTTGTTTGAATTCTGTTCTACCTATACTTTTATTGGAGGAGAATTGTGAAAATACAGTTTTTTGATTGTGGAGCATTTCATCTC
>VMDR010029611.1:0-12681 GCA_007922815.1 Macrotus californicus
ACATACCGTGTTATTTTTTAGTCTGTTGAGGTCACAAAAAATAAAAATATTTTCCCTCAACACATTTATCTACATATCATTGCAGTGAAGACTTGAGTTAGAAAAGCTTAGATTTTACTTCTGTTTCCTTTATTAATTAGTTATAGATCCTAAGTTAAATTACTTAACCTCTGGACACATTTCATAATTTGTATAGCTGAGGTAATTATACCTCTGACATAGTGCTGTGATATAATTTAACATAAATAATGCTATACATCTAATCAATCACCAAGCCAATGCCACTTCCTGGACATGTCTCAAGACTATCCATTGCTCTCTATGCCCACTGTTTCTATTTTTGTTCAACTCACGCCTGGACTATGACAACAGTATCCTAACAGTCTCCCAGCCTCCAGTCTAGACCTCATTCTTAGCCACTTTTCCACTTTGCAACTACTAAAACACAAACTAGGTCATTTTCCAACCCTCCAATTACTCCCTGCTGCCCTCAGAATAATGTCCAATACTCACCTCAGTCCCGAGGCCTACAGGATTGGCCCCTTACTTATCCACTTGAGCCCCGTGACCTTTTCCCTTTCCCCAGAAGGAATGGAATGCATACCTCACTGTACCCATGAACTGCTTGCAGGTTCCTGTAAAGTGTTTTATCCCATCTAAGAACTATATACAATCTAGGTATATATTCTGTGGAATATGTAGACATTAGTCAATTTGAGGTGATAGACCATGAAAAGAGTTTTAAGACTTCATAAGATCTAGGAAATGGTTAATATAGTAAGTAGATGAGGGATGGAGGAGAAAGGGTTACGGGGAGCCAGGGGTTAAGACAGTTCAAATATTCAGGAGTAGCCTAATTTCATTCAGACCTTTTAAAAATAAAGAGTTTAAGCGGAAGACTGTTCACTGCCAAATCACTGTTTATCGCTGCAAAGTTCGGTTAACTACTCCAGTGAGAGTCCCTTAAATGACATTCAGAGCATCGTGGTAAAGAAGAGGCAATCGGTTGCCTACTATTCTTTTAAACAACATTCTCTCTTCTCTTTTTACTTCCTTTCTCTCTGCCCTTCCCAATACATTTCCTTTAAAGAACTTAAATTACCTTCTAACCTCTGTGAGGTTACCTGCATCAATGTTATGTTTATAAACCATGCCAAAACGTAATGCTTCCCAATCCTTTCTAATAAACATTTCCCTTGATAGTCTCTGCACCCATCCAAAGTTAGGGTAATCACAAACTAATTTTCAATAACTGGTTATTAATATAAATCTGTGATATTTTATGAATATATATATTTTAGATAGAATTTGAAAATGTCTGCGTTGGGCCAGAATTTCATCCTTCATTTTGTAGCAGGCCTAATCACATTCTGATCATTGCGTGACATGGAGCAAAGGCACCAGTAGATTTATTTCTGGAAAACTCTTTTGCGATATGGTGAATATTTTTTTAGCTATGTATGTGATCCATGACAGGAAGTATTATCAAAGCAATTTTTCTAATATATAACACTTTTGAGGGCAGGGGCCATTGGAGGCACTCAGTAAATCTCTGTTGAGTGAAAGGGTGCATAAAGTATAAAGACTAGATTCCACCCAGTGGAGGGCTAGAGTCTAAGATAGAAGCATCATAGCAGCTATCATCATCATAAATGGCACTGAATAATTTTACTTGGTGCTAGTAAAAAATATTAACATTCTTGTTCCCTTTCAGAATAAAAATCCTGAAAGAATGAAAAGACTTTTATTCATACAATAGATTTTTATTGACCTCTTGCTCTGTGCTAGCATTGTTTTCGCACTGGGGGTATAATGACAAATAAGGCAAGACAAAAATTTCTGCCTTTCAGGAACTTAAATTTCATGGGGGTGACATCCAATAAAATATAGCTTAGTAAAAAGTGCTAAGGAAAAAATAAAGTATGGAAGTGGGGATATGCAGTGAGAGTGTTGAAATTTTAGATAAAATAGCTAGGCAAAGAAACATGCAGGCAACTTTTGAATAAAAAAATCAAGAAAGTAAAGATATGAGGAAAAATGTTACACTCCTATAATAGGAGGAGGGGAGGGGAGCTAATGTTGAACGTGAAAAACAGAAGCACCCCTTCAGTCCACTTCTGCATGCAGTGGTCAGTACAGTAGTCCTCCCTGATCTCAGGGTTCACTTTCTACAGCTTCAATGACCTGCAACCAGGGTGCAAAAACATTAAATGAGAAAATACAGAATTAAGCAATTCAAAAATTTTAAGTTGTCCTCTGAGTAGTGAGATGAAACCTCGTGCCATCCCACCCAGGATGTGAATCATCCCTTTGTCCAGCATATCCACACTGTATACATTCCCCACCTGCTGGTCACCTAGTGCCCGTCTCAGTTATCAGATTTGTTATGAGAGAGAGATCGAGAGGAAGAGACTACATCACACTCATGTAACTTTTATTACAATATATTGTTATAATTGTTCTATTTTATTATTAGTTATTGTTAATCTCTTACTGTGCCCAATTTATAAACTTTACCACAGGTATGTATATAGAAGAAAAAATAGATAGTATATATGGGATTTGGAACTATTAGTGGTTTCAGGCATTCATTGGGGAGTCTTGGAATATATCCCCTGAAGATAAGCAGGGACCACTGTATTAGGTCTCACTACGGTTACTTACACACTAGTGCTTTGGGACTCACATTGCATGCAGTATGCCCCGGCAGCTCAGTGACTTTAATTGGTATGAGGGCTGAGGGGATGGCTTGTGGATTCAAGCAGGAAAAAAAAAGGGCACTCAAATTAGCACCAGGTGGGAGGTCACAAAGCTTTACTAGCTGCGTTTGCTAGTTTCCATTCACACATCCAAATAAAAGAGAGATGCTCTTAGAAAGTACTGCAATACATAACTAGAAAAAGAACTAGCAAGAAAAATGAAACAAGTCTGAAAGAGATTAATGTAGGTTAAGGAGAGAAAGAGGGCTAAAAAATGAGCAGCAATACAAAGCTCCAGGTGGTCTGCTGGAGATCCAAAATGAATGCGGAACGTGGTAGGGCGTGTGTGTGTTTGGAGAGAAGATTGCAGTCTGCACTGGTGTGTGTTGTGGGTTGCATCGTGTCCCCTGCAAATTCACATGCTGAGGTCCTAACTACCAGTATCTTGGAATATGACCTTTTTGGAAATGGGGTCACTGCAGATCTAATGGAAGATGAAGTCATACTAGAGTAGTTGGGCCCCTAATCTGACTGGTGTCCTTGTGGAAAAGGGAGATTTGAAGAGACGTGCCACGTGAAGGTTGAAGTTATGCTACAAGCCAAGGACCCAGGAGAAGCTAGGAGGGTCCTGGAAGAAGAGATCTTCCTTAGCGCCTTCAGAGTGAGTGTAGCCCTGCCAACACTTTGATTTCTGCCTTTCCAACCATGAAACAACACATTCCTCCTGTTCTAAGCCACCCAGTTTGTGCTACTTTGTTACAGCAGCCCTAGGACACTAAACTCTGTAAGATTATTTTGAGGCAAACAGAAAGATCATCCTAATATCATAGAAAGGAAAGGAGTGTAGCACAAGTGAGGTGCCTGATTGTCATGTGCATCAGAAGTTTCATATCTCTGACTTCTGCAGTTAAATTGTATTTCCTTGTTTTACCAAACCTTTCTTTTTAACGTTTGTGTTGTTTTAGAAAAATCACATAAAACCTGCTCTCTGCTGAGCAAATTACAAGGCCCATTCTGACTTGTGAGCTTGTAGTATCAGTCATTCAAACGACAACTGATCTAACAGTAAGAGGGAGCCACAGATGAAGAGGGTAAAAAGTGCTTTTTCTCCACATTGGATCGAAAAGAGTGAGCTGCAAAGGGAAAAGAAACCTCGATTCAGCTGTTCAGCATCTCCCTCCCACAGGCTGTGCAGCTGATTGCTCCCCTCTCCCCTGCACGTCTCGTGGCCTCGCCCCAACTGTCAGATGTCAGGGCAGAACCAGGTTGCGGAGAAATGGAAGGTTCCCTCCATCCTCCACCTCCAGGGCAGAGAACCCCCAATCCGCCCCACCTCGCGCGCATGCCTAGTTGGGAGGGCGCCAGCGAAAGGGAGCACTCCGCTCAGGTTTTCCCAGCAGCTGGGAGGTAACCGGGAGCCATCGGCGACCCCGCGGACCGAGGACACTGCGGCCAGTCCACCCCGCGGGGCCGCAGCCAAGTCATCCGGACCTTTGTTTTCCTGTCGCGTTCAAAGGGAGTGGGGCGGAGCCGGGTACATCTCGGTAGGGTGGAGCCCGACGGCACCCTGGTTAAATGGCTTCTCTGGCGTCCTCTAGGGAATGGAAGGCCGCGCCCCTCTAGAAAGGAGGACGACACACTCCCCACACTCCCCGAGGAAATCCTGGAGCGGTCCCTCTTCTCGGCGGCTCGGACCTCTCCGTTTCTAAACTAGCCACAGCCAGGACAACCTGAACTGTCCCACCGATATTCCCGCTAACAGCAAGCGCCCTTCCACTGGGCCCACGGGCCACAATGCAAACGGGCGTCCCCAGGAATCTGTTTCCAAGAGGCGCTCGCCTCGTCGCCTAGACGTCCATCCCAGCTTCGTTTCAGAACGTCCCCCAGAGGCGAGCCGGCGTCTTCTCCTTCGGGAAATTCCCGCCTTTGCAGCCGGGTTATCCCGTAACGAACACGAGGCCGTGGTCCGGGTGTGGGTTGGCGGAGTCGGGGCAACCAGCCTGGGGCGAGCCGGGTGGTAGTAGCCCGGGCTCAGTGGCGCCCCGCACGGCCTCCTCGGGGCACGCCCTCCGCCCTCAGGGCGGTAAGCACCGCGCTGCTCCGCGGGGACTGCCGCCGGTCCGCAAACACAGGCCCACCCGCAAGCTCAGATTCGCTTGACACCGGAAAAAATAGAGGGAGGAACTGAGCATGCTCCGTGGGGAGGGCGGGGCGCGCCGGCCGCGCGGCGGGGCGGGCGCTTCCTTGGCCGCCTCCGCGCCTCCGCCGCCCGCCCGCCCGCTCGGAGCCGCGCCCGCCGCAGGCTGCGCCCGCCGCCCCGCCCCGCCCCGCCCCACCCCCCGCCGCTCGTCCCCGCCGCGGCCGCGTCGCCCGCAGAAGCAGCAGCAGCAGCAGCGGTAGCAGCAGAAGCGGCTGCCGCTCCTCCCCGGCGTCTGCCCCCCGCGGTTCCCTCCCTGGCTGCGGGAGAAACGGAGGTAGAGGGAGGACGCAGCGCCGCGCCGCCTGCCCCGGAGTCCTTCGCCTCGCCCTGCCGGCTCCTCACCCTCGGGAGGAACATGGGTAAGTCACCCTTCCTCCCCCGTCATCGCCTGACATTTTTCTCTTTCTCGGCTTGTTGCGGGGTAGGAAGCATTTCTCGCGCAAAGTTGCCGGATTCCTTAAAAATCCCGGAGTGAGACAACGGCTCTTCCTCCGGGGAGAGTCAGCGCACGCGGAACGCGCGCCGGGTCCGCGGTCTCGGAGGGTCCGGAGCGCGGGGTCCGACCACCGCCCACCTCGCCGCCTCTCCGGCACCCCGCCGCCTCTCTTCTCCGCCTCCATTCCTCCTGCTCGAGCCGGTGGCGGGGCACCAAGGAGCCTGCCCCGCGTGTGTGCGGCTGCGAGCTGGGGTCAGACGCGAGAAAGCCCACTCCACGGAACTTCCCTGGCGGGGCGACCTTTCCCCATCTTGGGATCGGCTCATTCCGAGACGGGGAAGTGTGAGCAAGTAGTTGGTGAGGTGATTTTACCACCTGCACGGAGATTGTTTTTTTTTTAGGGGAGAGCGGGCAGCCTCACAGGTTGAAAGGATGACTTGTCAGAGGCCACGAGGAGCCCGAGGAAGGATGGATGGAGCCGCTAGCTGTTGAATTAGTGTGTGGTGACTACAGTGTGCAAGTATGCCCGTGCTCAGCCCATCTGCTGGGTTCCCTCCCTGTCTGCTGTAGCAGGAAACTGCGCCGTGTGAGCCTGTTACCGAACTTAGTTGCTCGTTCCCAGCTTCCCCTGCCTAAATTCATCTGATCGTGGTTCCTTTGTAGTTACAGTTAACCTCAGGAGGTTGGTTTGAATGAAATATTGAAATGCAAAGATGTATTGTAAGACTACATATGTAATTTATCCTGAAATTGTTTCCTAATTGGCAGCCTAACTATTAAATTCAGTAATTACAAAAACGGCTGGTGAATTCTGTGATGTAATTAAAAGCCAGAAGTTTTTGAAACAAGAGTAGCAATTTGGAATACCATACTTATTTCTACATGTTCCCCAGTTTGTTTTCACTCCTGCCTCATAATTTCCTCTTTTTAAAATGTGCACCCTTGGCATCTGTCTACTGGGACTTTTCTCACCCCTCTGTGCAAGTTATTTTAAGCTGAAATGAGTGTGGTCCTTTCATCTGTTATACAGTGCTCAGCATATCCAGCCTTAGGTCGTGGCGACTCAGAATCTTCAAGGAAGTATCTAAATCTAGAAATGGTGTCGATGGAACTTACTTTTGAAAAGCAAATGCTGCAAGGTCTGATTCAGACCTTTGGCCATATGTATCTGGAAGAAGCCAGCATGGCAGGAGGAGGTGGTATAAATGAAAAAATGAATCTATAGGGCCCTTAGTTTTGTTTTCAGTTGTTTAGTATTTTTCCTTTTAATGTACTACTGGTATGATGAACAAATTTCTGGAAAAATTGGATGACCAGTTTATATGTAGCCTTTCTCTGGGATTATAGATTTTAAGCAAATATTAATACAGATTATTGGACACATTGTGTCTTTCACTTGAACATAAAAATTTTTCTTGTCAATTATAGGCCACAAGTTTTATTTGTTAAAATACATTTCTGCATGTTTCAAGGTGAGCTAAAAAAAAATCCATTTAATTAAGAATTCAACTTACATGTCAAATCAGCACCTTTTCAGTGGGAAAAAATCCGATTCTGTTGCAATACTAGTGAATAAAAATACTTACAGCAAATGAAATTATTTACTAAAAATAATTAATCTTGAAAATCTTGAGTGTTATTGTTGACTTTAAAAAGGCCAAATAGAAACCCATCTCTCATTTGAAGCTTCTCAGATAACTCTTTGATTCAATTCATCTCTCTCATCACAGAGCTCTGTATCACTTTGTTGGAAGCTTTTTAGCACTTATATAATCTGCTTTATAATGAGCTGTTTATGTGTTGTGTATTTAATCATGAGTTCCAGAAGATGAAAATTGTCTTATTAATTTTTGTGTTCCCAACAGTGCTCTCCACATAGTAGATACCCAGTAAATCTTGGGTGAATTAATTGTTTAAAACTTGTCTGTTATGTTTAACTTGTTAACCTGCAAGTATGGGCCCTAAACAGACAGTTGGGTTGATAGGTGTTGTGGAGGTATGGAGGAAGCAAAACAGAGAAGTATAATTAATTGTATGATGACTACTCCTCTCTAAAAAAAGAGTGGGGTTGTCTCAGCAGTGTGGGTTTTGGGGCACCTCCAGGCAAGCCATTTCCTTCTACACTGTTGTTTTCATTGGTAGGGCAATCGAATGTATGATACAGACGTACATTCACAGTAGGTACAGACAATGATGTAAAATCGAAACCTTGCAGAGCAATTTTATATTTTGAGCCAAGGAAGTTTTTATAATTATTCATGTACTCACAAGAGGCAGAAGGTAGACTGATAAGTGTTAGGGAGAAAAAAAATCACTTTTTAAATTTGTCTTTATAAAAAAAGACTTTTAAAAAAGATATCCTTACGGCAGTGATTTTTCTCTATAAGATAGTGAAGGCAACTTCCTATATAATTTTATGGACCATAATATTTTATGTATATATTTTATTATAAATTCAATATGTATTTAATACTTACTGAATGTCAGCCATTTACAATGTACTGTGGGAAGACAAAGATGAATAAGACATATTTCAAATTGCTTATAACCTTAACAGGAAGGCTATAACATACACAGGTAACTAGTAGAAATGAAGTATAAGTGATATAAAAAATAGCCTTTACATATATTGCAGAGTTAAGATGGAGAGATTTTAGAAAAATGATGGTATTTGAATCAAAGGTTGGGCGAACTTCTGAAAGGTACAAATGAATGGAGGCTGTCAATCAGGTTGAGGATGGGAGGGGAGAGATGGCTTAACTGGAGACAGAGAGAAGGGGAATATTCAAGAAGTTTCTGGCTATGATCAAATAGCCATGTTTGGCTGGAGCAAAAGGTAAGGAAATAGTGGGTGGCAGAGACGAAAAAGTACTAACAGATAAAGACCAGGTCGTAGAGGAGCGTAAATGCCAAGCTGAGGAAGTTTTCGGATTTGACTTGCCTATTGAAGGACTGTTAAACATGTTTATGTAGTGAAGTGATGGGTCACATCTGTGGTTTAGGAGGATTAGTCTGTCAATTAAGTGCAGGGTGAACCAGATGAGCAATCAGAGAAGGCATCAGAAGGTGGTGGTTGTAGTTTGGGGAAAGATATTTAATGGCCTGACCTAGGCTTAGGCAGTGGGAATAGAATATTGCAAAGAAAGAACAGGATTGACTTGGCAACTGATTGAATATGGAATTGAGAAAGGAATAATACATTTTCGACTTGGCAGTAAGGAGAATGTGCAACCTAGCAATATGTATTTAATCCATTGGAAGAGGAAAAACGGGTAGTTATTTTGGGGCCTTTTGAGTTGTACATTTTGGTCTGCAATTAGATTATCTGTTTAATGACAAGGACGTTCATGTTAGGTTTTGAATACATTTCCAGCACTAGTGTCTGACACACAGTAGCTCTGCAGTAAAAGTTGATTGGCTGCCCTGGCCAGGGGCTCAGTTGGTTGGAGCATCGTCCCTTAAACGCCAAAAGGTAGTGGTTTCTATCACCAGTAAGGGCCCAGGCAGAGGCAACTGAGGCAACTGATGGACGTTTCTCTGTCACATCAATGTTTCTCTCTCCCTCTCTCTGCCTGTCTCTCTCTTCATATCCTCCAGTGAGGATTAAAAAAAGAAATTTATTTACTGACTGAAACTAGGTACAAAGTATTTAACAGACAGTTATTTTAGTTCTCAAGAGGATCCAACTAGAGAGCTGGAAGTTCTCCACAAATACCCTGCTGTGATATTTGAAGTCAGGTGGGAAGATGAGAGGCAACCAGGAAAAAAAAGAAAATTTGGCCAAGTTAGGAATCTTGAGGGATACCCTTTAGTTAGGGTAAAGAGTGGCATGACTTGACACTGAAAAAGACAGGCGTAGCTAATAGTGAAATACTAGTGTTGGCCTACAGTTGGTTTCAAGAAAGAGTGAATTGTCAACAGGTTTGTTACTTCACAACAGTCAGAGTGTTAAGGGCTGAGGAAAGGTTCCAAGTTTGTGTGGTTTGTTTGGAATATTACCCAGTATATTTTTTAAAAAGCAGCTTTAAGAGGTATAGTAAATATGGAGATTAGTTGTAAACACAAAGTGATAATGAGTAAGTGAAAATAGAGTTTATTATATATAGTCATTCTGTGTTCCTTGCCCTGTTTAAAGATCTGTAGATCTGAATAGATTTTTAAAAATTTTACTTACTGAGTTTTTTAGAGAGAAAGAGAAACGTCAATTTGTTGTTCTACTAATTTATGCATTATTTGGTAGATTCTTGTATGTGCCCTGGCCAGAGATTGAACCTGCAACCTTGGCGTATCAGGACTACGCTCTAACCGAGCTACCTGGCCAGCAGCAGCATAGATTTCTTTAACACTTTAAAAATGTTCCACTTTGCATGGAATGACACGTGCTGGTTTCTTGCCTAAGAATAATTTGTAATCTCACCATAGTGCCTCGTACCTCTTTGACATGTCTTTGTGACTCAGTATAGTAACTTTTATTTTTGCAATAACTCATGCAGAGTGAGTTTAGGAATGATTTTATAATTTTACATGATATTTTGCATATTCTTTACCGATGAATGGTTTTATCCCTTTTTATTTACTATTAGTCTTTGCAAATTTGGAATTTCTCTAGTTATAGGTGTGCCTCTAATTTTACTCTTATTTCCTGGAATTTTGTTTTTCTCTGTAAGTATGTATTTAGCAATATAGATGTCTTTTTTTCCTTGCATTTTCAAGTCCTAGAGTGGTTTTATGAATAAATAGTAAAAAATAGTACGTTTATTTGCACTTTGCAGGTCACAGTGGAGTGATGAAATATTTTTGTAAGCTGGTAATCACTAAAGTTAATGAAGAGAGCATAGATGATAATTTTTGTTGTGTTGGCATTATATCTATTTGTACATGCCCATTTTTTTCTATATGGGAGAAAGGTTAAATTCACTGTCCTTGGAAGTACCCTATTCTGAAGTCTCTGATTCTACTGTTTAGAAAGCACTAACAGCCTTAATTCGTTTTGAGAACCATAGAGTTTTCACTTGCGCAGTGAAACGTCGGAACTTCTAGGTGCCTTTGCCTTTGGAGAAAGGTTGTGATTGCTCTCTCCAGGGACTCCGGCTCACCTGAATTTGAGCGTGGTAACTCTGGAGTTATTGGTGGCACCACGATGGCCAGAAGAATGATCTAAAATTTTAATACCCACTCATGAACATCAGGGTGGGAGAAGGAAAATATACTACTTTGGGAACTCCATGCTAATTTTAGATAACCAAATGTTTGGATAACTATATGGAAAAAATTTAAAATATTTTTTTAGACATTTAACTTGACAAGTAGCTCTTTCTTGTGGAAAGAGAGAATAATAAATGAAGATATTAGAATGGATTTTAAAGTTTATTTTTTCCATGATTCTTTGAAACTATGAAATATACTTAGTATCATTGATGTTTTAAATATGTTATAACCATCTTTATATAACTAATTTTTCTTTAGTATTCAAAGAATAATATGTACTTGAGGTAGCAACTTCAGGGTTTGAACCAACTTATTATTAGCCTTGTCTAAATAGATGACCTAAAATACCATTACCCATGCTGGCCAAGACATGGATGCTGGACTCAAATTGCAGAGTAATGTAATTCTTTCACTGCATCTATTGATACAACTTTTGTCACTAGAAACATTCTAGGAGTTAAAACTGAGAATTAAGATAGTGATAAATGGAAGTAAATTGCTAGCTTAATTTAACTTGTACTTAATAATTCCAAAGTTGTCCTTTTTGCTCACAAAATGAAATTTTTCTACACGTGCTCAGTACCTGGCTTCTTCTGTAAAGACTGTTTTTGCCCAATTTTGACTGTGTTTTTGCTTTCAACTACTATTTACATACTATTGGCACCTAAATATATATATATATCTGGGCTATACCTATATATCTGGTAGGTTACTAGACATCGCTACATGCATGGTAAATTCAAACTCATTGAGCTCAAAACTGAATTCATTGTGTAATTTTTAATAATTATAACCAGAGCTGTGCTGGTTAATATTCAACCCAAAGTGCCTGATGCCAAAAGTTTAGATTTTTGGTGGTGGCTCATCTCCTGTGAATGCACAGCAGGGAGAAGATGACATACCGCCTGCCGTAATGTAGAGTGTCCACCATACAGACACAATAGCTCTGTGAAAGCCAGTGTTAGTGAAATGTAATGAAATGATTAACTAGTAATGAGTAGATGCAGCCTGCCGTAATGTAGAGTGCCCACCATACAGACATAATAGCCCCGTGAAAGCCAGTGTTAGTGAAATGTAATGAAATGATTAACTAGCAATGAGTTTTGAGTATACCTTTTGTAATGTTTTAATATAACTTACTTAATTTTAAGTTTATGTAATTTAATTTTCAATAATGCCTATTTTGATAACTACCGTACAAAGTTTCTGAAAATTTAATAGTTCTATCTCAAGGGCTGGTACAAGAGAGCTTTCCAGTGTACCATTAGATTAATAATTACCATTTATTGAGAATTAATGATATCAGTTATATTTAGCTTTACTGCTTTTTAAAATGTTTTTATAGTTTAATTTTAATCCTGCCAACAGTTCTGTGAAGTGGGTGACACTATCCCCATTTTATTGACTCAGAGGATTAAGTAGTTTATCAAAGGGGATGCAACTCAGTCTCTAAAATCCTGTTTAAGAGCAGTGGTTCTCTAACTTTAGCTTGTAGAAGAATCAGCTGGAGAGCTTATTGGAGAGAAAATAATTACCGGGCCCACCCTCAGAAATTCTGTTTCAGTAGCTGTGGGGTGGGTCAATCATTTGCATTGTCAAGACATTCCCAGATGCTGTTGTGCCTTCAATAACACCACACTGTAGAGCAGAAGTCTGCAAACTTTTTACTTAAGGACTAGATGATAAGCATTTTAGGCTTTATGCAGGCCAAGAGGCAAAATCAAAGATATTACATACATAAAGCAAAATATATATGATGAGAGAAAACAGTAACTGTCCTCAAAATTTTTTATTGCAGAAATTCCAAATACGAAATTAATTCAACACAATTTATTATAATATAGGCTTTAATCATCTTACATTTTCACAAGCTTTGTAGGTTTATTCAATTAAGCCTTTTTCTCTTCCTCACATATTTTCACCATCATCAGTTGTAACAGCAGATTCCACTTCAGACTGTACTGCATTCATGTTTTTTCAACTTAGAAAATATTCTTGTATATTGTTGTTTTATGCAGACTTTATATAGAGGTCAATTGTTTAGTCACTTCATGCTCAACATTGACTTATCAAAAATAACAACCCTAAGCAATATTGTACTTCTCTGTCAGCTCATCAAGAACCAAGAAACCTGTCAA